>CAUJNA010001352.1:67500-82500 GCA_963377175.1 Effrenium voratum | reverse complement strand
CACACAACAGCACACACAACACCACACACAACACCACACGCAACACCACACACAACACCACACACAACACCACACACAACACCACACACAACACCACACACAACACCACACACAACACCACACACAACACCACACACAACACCACCCACACACACACCACACACCACACACACACACACACCGCACCCGCACATGACACACACACACACCACACACAACACCACACACAACACAACACACAACACCACACACAGCACCACACACAACACCACACACAACACCACACACAACACCACACACAACACCACACGCAACACCACACGCAACACCACACACAACACCACACGCAACACCACACACAACACCACACAACACCACACACAACACCACACACAACACCACACACAACATCACACAACACCACACACAACACCGCGCACAACACAAACCACACACGACACCCACGCCACACACACCACACACACCACACACACACACCACACACACCACACACACCACACACACCACACACACCACACACAACACACACACACACCACACACAACACCACACACAACACCACACACAACACCACACACAACACCACACACAACACCACACACAACACCACACACAACACCACACACAACACTACACACAACACTACACACAACCCCACACACACAACACCACACACAACACCACACACAACACCACACACAACACACACACAACACACACACACCACACACACAACACACAACACCACACACACCACCACACACAACACCACACACAACACCCCACACAACACCACACACAACACCCCACACAACACTACACACAACACCACACACAACACCACACACAACACCACACACAACAAAACACACAACACCACACACAACACCACACACAACACCACACACAAAACCACGCACAACACCACACACAACACCACACACAACACCACACACACACACAACACCACACACAACACCACACACACAACACCACACACAACACCACACACAACACCACACACAACACCACACACAACACCACACGCAACACCACACGCAACACCACACACAACACCACACACAACACCACACACAACACCACACACACAACACCACACACAACACCACACACAACACCACACACAGCACCACACACAACACCACACACACAACACCACACACAACACCACACACACAACACCACACACAACACCACACACAACACCACACACAACACCACACACAACACCACACACAACACCACACACAACACCACACACACAACACACACAACACACACACACACACCACACACACAACACCACACACACAACACCACACACCACACCCCACGCAACACCACACGCAACACCACACACAACACCACACACAACACACACACACACCACACACACACACCACACACACACACGCCACACACACCACACAAACCACACACACCACACACACACACACCACACACACACACACCACACACACCACACGCGCTACACACACCACACTCACCCCACACACACACACACCACACACGCACACACCAGACACACCACACACACCACACACACCACACACACAACACACCACACACACACACCACACACACACACCACACACACACACCACACACTTCAACCCCCAAGGGAGGGTGCTAATTTTTCGAGTACAACTGATGAGTCTCGAGTACAACTGATGAGTCTCGAGTGGGTGTAGGTTCGGCTTGCGTTCACTTGGTTTCCGTCTAGCAGCGAACACGTTACCCGAAAGAACAAGAAGCACAAACAGCGCCGCAACCAAGGGGGCCAAACAAACATTTGCAAAACTGGTGCAGGTACACATCAAGGCGTCCCCTGATGCATCCAGTCATGCTCGATAGCTTCGTTGGCGTGGCTACGAGGAGACCGCCACGCCCCCTGCAGCAAGTGGTGGCAGGGTATTCTGCCACTCCGCACACACACACACGCCCCTCAAAGAGGGGCGAGAATCACTTTTTCGGGGGGAAAAAAACACGTGCCCCAAACCGAAGACCCCAACAGAAAACAAACGGAGCAAGGGAACCCAAAAGAAACAGAAAGGCCCCAGGTTGGGTCTCCGCGGGCAAAACCCCAAACAAGAAACAAGAACAACGGGGAAGCCAGGTTTAGGGTCTCCGAGGGCAACAACCCCAAACAGCGCAAAACGACCTAGACCTTGTAGACGAAAGGGGCCGCGAAGGTGACGAGGCAGAAGAGGAACAGGCCACCCCTAACCGGGCGAACAGGAAGTACAAGAAGTAGCCCAGAGAGGGAAAGAAAAAGAAAAGAAAAGAAAGGAAAGGAACGAAAGAAAGAAAGAGAGAGAGAGAGAGAGACAGAAAGAAAGACAGAAAGAGAGAGAGAGAAAGAGAGAGAGAGAGAGAGAGAAAGCGTATTTAGGGCGTCGCAACCGCCCGGGGGAAAAAGAAAGGGGGTGCGTATTTAGGGCGCCGCGTCCCACCCGGGAAAAAGAAAAACGGAGAGAGGAGGAGGAGAGAAGGAGAAGGGAACAGGAGAAAAGGAACAGAAAGAGAGAAGGAGAGAAGGAGGGATAGTGTGCGTATTTAAGGCGACGCATCCCGCCCAGAGAACCACGATAACAAAGCCAATGCTCGAGGAAGAGGGCGTCGAATCCCGCAGAGGGGCCATGAGGAAGAGCGCGATGAAGCAACGGTAGGGGACGAAGACGGCAAGCCAAACAGCGCGAGGGGGCCGAGGAGCACGAGCAAACAGGCAAACAAGAAGAGGACGACGACGAAAGGGCAAACAACGCGGCAGAGAAGAAGCCAACCCTAAACGGGCCAAGAGGAAGAACAGCAACACGCGGATGACGGAAGGCAGGAAGAAGGAACGGGAGGAAGGAGAAGCCATCCCTAAGCGGGCGAAGTGGCTGAAGACGTACGCGTGGTTGACGAAGGCGAGAAAAGGTGAGACGTAACTATGATCTGGTGGCTGTCTTCCCTTTAGTGAAACCTCGTTCTTGAATATAGGTGAAATTCCGCTGGTCTATGATAAGACCGGCGAACCGGCCCGGGGTCACACGATGGGTACACCCGAGGTTCCCCCAAGTTGGGGTGATCAGACTTCAATTCCCCAAGGGAGGGTGCTAATCCTTCGAGTACAACTGATGAGACAAGTGCAACTGATGAGTGTCGAGTGGGTGTAGGTTCGGCTTGCATTCACTTGGTTTCCGTCTAGCAGCGAACACGTTACCCGAAAGAACAAGAAGCACAAACAGCGCCGCAACCAAGGGGGCCAAATAGACATTTGCAAAACTGGTGCAGGTACACATCAAGGCGTCCCTTGATGCATACAGTCATCCACGATAGCTTCGTTGGCGTGGCTACGAGGAGACCGCCACGCCCCCTGCGGTAAGTGGTGGCAGGGTACTCTGCCACTCCGCACACACACACACACGCCCCTCAAAGAGGGGCGAGAATCACTTTTTCGGGGGGAAAAACACGCGCCCCAAACCGAAGACCCCAACAGAAAACAAACGGAGCAAGGGAACCCAAAAGAAACAGAAAGGCCCCAGGTTGGGTCTCCGCGGGCAAAACCCCAAACAAGAAACAAGAACAACGGGGAAGCCAGGTTTAGGGTCTCCGAGGGCAACAACCCCAAACAGCGCAAAACGACCTAGACCTTGTAGACGAAAGGGGCCGCGAAGGTGACGAGGCAGAAGAGGAACAGGCCACCCCTAACCGGGCGAACAGGAAGTACAAGAAGTAGCCCAGAGAGGGAAAGAAAAAGAAAAGAAAAGAAAGGAAAGGAACGAAAGAAAGAAAGAGAGAGAGAGAGAGAGAGACAGAAAGAAAGACAGAGAGAGAGAGAAAGAGAGAGAGAGAGAGAGAGAGAGAGAGAGAGAGAGAGAGAGAAAGAGAGAGAGAGAGAGAAAGCGTATTTAGGGCGTCGCAACCGCCCGGGGGAAAAAGAAAGGGGGTGCGTATTTAGGGCGCCGCGTCCCACCCGGGAAAAAGAAAAACGGAGAGAGGAGGAGGAGAGAAGGAGAAGGGAACAGGAGAAAAGGAAACAGAAAGAGAGAAGGAGAGAAGGAGGGATAGTGTGCGTATTTAAGGCGACGCATCCCGCCCAGAGAACCACGATAACAAAGCCAATGCTCGAGGAAGAGGGCGTCGAATCCCGCAGAGGGGCCATGAGGAAGAGCGCGATGAAGCAACGGTAGGGGACGAAGACGGCAAGCCAAACAGCGCGAGGGGGCCGAGGAGCACGAGCAAACAGGCAAACAAGAAGAGGACGACGACGAAAAGGGCAAACAACGCGGCAGAGAAGAAGCCAACCCTAAACGGGCCAAGAGGAAGAACAGCAACACGCGGATGACGGAAGGCAGGAAGAAGGAACGGGAGGAAGGAGAAGCCATCCCTAAGCGGGCGAAGTGGCTGAAGACGTACGCGTGGTTGACGAAGGCGAGAAAAGGTGAGACGTAACTATGATCTGGTGGCTGTCTTCCCTTTAGTGAAACCTCGTTCCTGAATAAAGGTGAAATTCCGCTGGTCTATGATAAGAACGTTGAGGTCAAATTTTCCGGCGAACCGGCCCGGGGTCACACGATGGGTACACCCGAGGTTCCCCCAAGTTGGGGTGATCAGACTTCAATTCCCAAGGGAGGGTGCTAATCCTTCGAGTACAACTGATGAGACAAGTGCAACTGATGAGTCTCGAGTGGGTGTAGGTTCGGCTTGCATTCACTTGGTTTCCGTCTAGCAGCGAACACGTTACCCGAAAGAACAAGAAGCACAAACAGCGCCGCAACCAAGGGGGCCAAATAGACACTTGCAAAACTGGTGCAGGTACACATCAAGGCGTCCCTTGATGCATACAGTCATCCACGATAGCTTCGTTGGCGTGGCTACGAGGAGACCGCCACGCCCCCTGCGGTAAGTGGTGGCAGGGTATTCTGCCACTCCGCACACACACACACCACACACACCACACGCACCACACACACACACACCACACACAGCTACACACACACACACACACCACAGACACCACGCACACACACCCCACACACACCCCACACACACACCCCACACACACCACACACACCACACACACACACCACACACAAACCACACACACCACACACACACACACACCACACACACCACACAAACCACACACACACACACACCCACACACCACACACACCACACACACCACACACACACACACCACACACACTTCAACTCCCAAGGGAGGATGCTAATCCTTCGAGTGCAACTGATGAGTCTCGAGTACAACTGATAAGTCTTGAGTAGGAGAAGTTTCGGCTCGCGAAGCACTCGGCTCGCGAAGCACTCGGTTTCCCTCCAGAGGCGAAAACGTTGCCAGAAAGAACAAGAAGCACAAACAGCGCCGCAACCAAGGGGGCCAAATAGACTTTCAGAATCACTGATGCAGGTACAGGTGTCCACGTCTGGACACCCTTCCCACCGTTGGCAATAGCTTCATTGCGTGCAGTATGCCAAAGGTGCTGCACGCCCCTGGGCTCAATTGTGGTGACAGGGTATTCTGCCACTCCGCACACACACGCCCCTCTACGAGGGGCGTACACTGCCTTTTACATCCGGAAGACCAAGCGTTCAACCCCCTAGCGTCTACCAAAATGTTCACAACGGCAAGGAGAACGTGAAGTCTCACGCTCTGTGTGGTGCCGCTGAGAAGACAGGGACGTAGGGTCTCCAAGTTGAGCAGGAAATACTCCGCGTCTGTGTCCTGCTGTTGATGGCAAGACCGGCGGAAGGAGCAGGGACGATGGATGTGCAGCGTCCGTCATGGGCGGGGCGTAGGTGAAGATATCCATCACATCGCGATCTTGCTGACGAAGACCATGTTGAGAGTTTTTTTCATCTGGATGGAAAAGTCCGGGTTGTCACGCTGTTGATCGCATTGTGGATGGAGAAAGACAATATCCGTTGGTATTCTTGATGCTGCCAATCCTGAATGGTCCAGGTTTGGCGGTGATCATGCGCATGGTGACCTTGCCCATCGTTGTCTTGAGTTTCATCACCTGGCGAGGTCACCTGTTTCCACACTCGAAAAGTGTTCTCTGGTAGGACAGGTACGTCATCATCCTGGCGCCATAGTTGAGGTTTTCCAGGAATGTAGATCCGCGCCCACCGGACTGAATACTCCAGCCATGGCTGCTGGACGTCATCCAGGGCCCGCGCTTGGGTCGCATCATCAATATCCATGTTGCGATGGAAGATAGGGTGCACCACGGTCTCCGATCCAGCTATCAACGCAATGGAACCAACCACCATGCGCAACAGACAACAAGATGACAAGAAAGCACCATTTCGCCTAATGGTCGATACTCGTCTGCCTATTCAGCAACTAGTTCAGTAATGGGCTTCTCCTTGACGTCAGAGCTGCTGGGCGGCTTGCCGGCAGATAAGGATCAGCGACTCCAGTAGATTCAGGAGGATCAGCGTCTCGAGAAGCACGCACTGGTTGATGCGGCCGCGATGCTTGACGCGTGCGATCCGCAAGTTGCTGGCAGATCCCTGCCTGCAGACGAGTGAGATCCTCAGTAGAGAAGGCCGACGCATCCGAGGATCGTAGAATCGCCTCCAACATCTGCGGGGACATGCGCAGAGTACACTTCAAAGTGGTAGAACCTGCGCCACTCACGATAGGTGGACGAGTCATCCGGAGCCGGTCCCAAGGTGGATTCTGCGACAGGCTGCCACGGGCCTGGTGTGTAAACTCGAATCCATTCGACTCTTGTATTTCCAGGGCCACGCACGATGTTGTACTCAAAGTAGCGCGGGAAGGACAATCTCTCGGTGCCAAATGTCGTCGAATTGAAGATAACAACCGAATAAGTCTCTATGAGACAAAAGGCTGCGAAAGCATGAACATGGAGATAGCGCAACACAAGACAAGGCAACCCAAGCACAAGCAGCAAGCGAATCGGACCATACTTTCACTCAGAAGGTTCTGTGTCACCTCGTTACTGCCGTTGATGACGTGCACATCGGCAATGAAAGTGCCCCGGCTGACGTCGCGCGCAAGGAGAAAGACACTTCCGGCCATGGTGTAGAAAAGCGTGGCAGTAATGTTTGCATCTTGTAGTTCTGGACCGTGTAGCACGAGTCGATCGTTTGGGAGTGAACACGGTGAAGGGTCGTCGAGAATAGTGATCCGCTGCAGACGAGACGGCACCTTTCAATGTGCGAGCACGTTTCTGAGTGTGCGCGCGACGCTGAAGATCGTCTGCACTGAGTTGGTCAGCGCTGTGCGCTGATTGTCTTGTGCGGTCAGAGGATGTAGTGGCCGGGCAGGATTCAGATGATGTAGGCGACGCAGGTGAAGTTCGTATTGTGGGCACAAACTGCGAGTGGAAGACCTCCGGCGGCGGAGGCCGTGGTGGGGGTGGAGGAGGTAGAACAAATTGTGGTGGTGGTGGCGGTGGCGCCGGTACGCGTGTCGGCCTTTCAGCTTGAACTCCCAGTGCACGATCGTGAAGTGAAGGGCTGTGATACTGCAGCCACGTCGGCTGCACTCCATGAGTCCAGGTTATGAACGTCTGAACATTTTGCTCCATCATGACTTGATCCCTCAAGACTGCATGACAAGCAAAGCAAGGCAAAGAATCCGACACAACTCGCAACACGCAAGAAGATTTTTACGGCACAAGCTCTGCGGAGTTCACCGGAGTCTAGTTGCGTGCCTCAAGTTGCTGGTAGATCTTCCAGGCATGCTTGACTTCCTCCACGGTCTTCTGGAGGGAGCGGGCAATAGTCTTCCTTGTCCTTTTTCCGCCTGACCATCTCATCCAACTCCCCTTGCGTCCATGCCGTGAATGGTTCATGGTATGCATTGCGGAGGGCTATCCTGAACTCTTGCAGAAGTTCATGGGGGACGGGCGAAAAGACGAAGCACCAGGATGCGGACGGATAGAATGGTCCGAATCAGAGTTGGGGTCGAGGTAGGTGTCGTCGGTCCACGATCGGTGTGTACCGTGATGGGAGGAGGTGCTCTTGGCGGGGGCAGTCGGTCCACGAGAGCATTGCTGAGCACACCACCTGGGAGGGGGCGATAGCTCAGGTATGTACCAGGGTCAAGGATGTGTCCAGAGGCCAAGTCCTAGTCCAAGGCGGCGTGCGTGACGTGATGCGTTCCGTGATGATGCGTGGCCGTAGACCATGCCGCGAGTTGCGTGGCGGTCTGGGCGCCATCCTGGGATCTGATTCTGAGTTCCGGTTGACTGCAAGGGCAAAGTTCAAGGTGTCCACAGATGTCGAAATTTGTGAGGCAAGAACGTTGCGCGCGGCAATCAGGTTGTTCACGAACTCCGGAGAAATCCACATAGCAACCGTAAGCAATGCAAGGACAACTCAAGCAAAAGGCAGCTGCGAGACAACACAACCTGGGCAAAATGAAGTGCACACCTGCTGTGTCAGAGAGCTGAGTGTCTGTTACCTGGCACCGAGCTTCAGCGGCCTCGGGGTAGTCCGGATGGACGACATGCTGGCGTAGCCTTCACTGCAGGAGGAGCTTTCGGCGCGGCGCTGCGATATTCTGATGATAGCATGGGGCGACGATTGAGCGGTCGCCTGCGACGACTGCGGCTCCGAGAGCGGTGCCGATGGGGTTCGCGTCTCCTCGACCGTCTCCTCCTGTTGCGTTCCCTGGATGCACTGCCACTGACGGGCTCAATAAGATCATCATCTTCTGCTAGATTGGTAGACGTGGCTACCAGTGTAATAGGCACCGATGTGAAGGATGTTCTCGTTGCCGGTGCCTTTGGAGATGTCGGTGCAGCGTCGAAGGTGGTGGCAGCGGCGGAAGTACCTCTGGCGCCGTCGGTACTTACCACAGGAGGAACAGCGGGTGCAGCAGGAGGAAGTGGTGGTTGTGGATGCCGTTGGTGTCCTTCAAGGCGTTGTAGTCCAGCCACTAGTATACTGATCTGCGACGAGATGGAGTGTAGTAGGTAACGGCATTCTCGTAAAATGTCACCGTGATCCATGACGGTTGGGGAACAGGACGGCAATGGCTCTGTGACGCGATCAGGCATAAACCACAAACTACAGAGGCATCAAGACCCACAAGAAAGCAAACATGCAAACCTTACAATCACACAACTCTGCAGGATGATCGGCGCAGGATGGACTTTTCAGGAAGAGCAATCCAAGCAGCCGAAAACGTCATGATGAATATCACGAAAAGTCAACTGCCACAAACCGCATATTGTTGCTGCATGGGAATCGTCGAGTCAGCGCCTCACCGGCAGGGCTGTCACAAGGTCGTGCAGGAAATAGTCACCAGAACATCCCCACGTAGCTGGGGACCGCAATCGATGATCGAAGTTTCCACCTGCCATCTTTGGCGTGAATGCAGTTATAGTAGTGGGAAGCGGCAATGTCTGCGTACGTGCCGCCGCGTGGAATCATGCGTTGTGCGCCCAAAAGAACGGCGAGATCGACTGAGCGCGAAAGTTATCCGGTAGCTTGCGGCGCGGCTCAAAGGAGAAGATGATCCCATGGCGATTGTTCCGAGAATCCTTTTTGCCGGGCTGGAAACGGTAGTGTGTCCTCGGGGTCTTCTCAGCACTTTTCCAGGACGCCCAACTGAACAATGAGTTGCTCAGGCAAATTGTCTACAGCGATGTCAAACTCCGATGACCTCCGTGGTCCAAGCTCCTGGGTTGCCATGCGGGAGTCTCTCTGCTGTCAGTTCCGAGACAGATCTCACTCTGTGCTCATCCCGGATGATCTTCTCACGGTGCGGCATGAGGCTCCGGCACACTGTCTCCCAAGACTGCTTCGATTTGGATGGGTCTGGATAGACCAACTCCGCAATGCAAGGAAGGGTGTAGCGCAAGACATCGTTGATGCGTATGGCAATTTCCTCAACCTGAGAGCCCGAGCGAAGCACGAAGTGATGGCTGCCCAGTGATGGTGCCGGAGCGCGAACACGAAGCTGAATGAGGTCAACCGTGTGCGTCGGATGGTCGGTCCTGCTGAAACATGGCGTCCTGGTGGGGCTCATGGTGATCGAGGTCGTCCGGCGACCACTATGTGTCCATTCGCCCCAGTCATCATCATCTTCGGATTTGCCATGAGGTCCAGGGGTAAGCCTAACCGGTCTGATGCCAGAAATAGTCCTCAACCGTAGCAACGAGATTGCGCAGAGGAGGAGCAGCCGGGGATCCCATTGCAACACCTCGTTCCTGCCTGAACAAGTAGCCATTGATCTCGAAGTGGCTGTTGTCAATGACGAAGTCGAGGAGACACTGTAGGTCTTCTTCGCGAAAAGTCCGGGGAACTTTTGTTTGACGGCGCCATTTCCCTTTAAACATGCGTCTATGATGATCAGACTTCACTTCATAGACCGACCAGTGTGATGCGTTGCGTAGACCCACCACCTGATCATAGCGATGAAGTAGAACCTGGAGAGCTTGGTGAAAACGCTCTGTGGGAATTGATGTGAAGAAACCGGACAGGTCTTGTGACACCAACTGTATATACTCCGTAGGGTCTGCGGACGACAGCGCATCCCAGAGTTGTTGTACCAGCTCCTGAACCGAAAGCTGACCCGGAACGTCCGGAAAGGTGATCTTGGTGAGCTCAAAGATGAGGGCGCCGAAGACCGTGAGAAGAGGTGCAGCCCACGTGCGAAAGCAAGGAATGATTGGTCTCGCTTTGGGCCAGTCTTTGCTCGGTTTGGGCAGAATGCGAGCGGCGGGAAAGGGTGCTTGAAGTCGTAGTCTCCATGCATAGCGGTGTTGTAATCGAGAAGGTATCATAGTCACGACTTCGGCGCGAAAGGATGCGGCAGACTCGCGGCATAATGCAAATACTTCTCCTGTGCAAAAGGTCTTGTGCAACAGAGTGGAAAACAAAGTTGGGCAGATCACATGAGCACGCGAAGGGAAATGATCCGCTGGAATGACAAGTCAGGGCACGAGTCGTGTACTGCAATGACTCTGAGGTCCAGTGAACCTGGTCTTGGACATTGGAGCGATGTTCAGCAAACAACTCCGCCAGAATGGGTTGGGAATCAGTATTAAAGCTGGACCCTTGTACCTTCCATCGGCGTGCCAGTTTGCGAAGCTGCATCTCAAAACGTTGCTGAAGTTTGTCCACATCACCAACATATTGATCCTTCATGGATGGTCGGAATCAATATCAGTGTTGATACATCGAACCTCATCCAAGATCACAGCATGAGAATGTTGTGCGCGAAAAGTGGCACGGTCATCCACGTCAATGCAGCGGCACGGGAAAGAAGTGAGGAGTCCATCTTCGTTGCCATTTGCGGTAGTTGTAGATGCGGTCACCCAAGGTGGCACTGCGAGTTTCAACGACTCGGATCTTAGGAAGGAATAAGGAAGGGAAAAGACCACGATGAGATGCCACCCACCGTTGCAACCAGGTTTCGAGTTTGACTTTCCAGTCTCGAACATGTAGAGGTGGAAGTAGTAATTGTGTCATGGTGCTTGGGACCTGGAGTTCTCGCTTGTGCAAGACCTGGGTAAGAAGCTTCTGAGCCTTGGAGCGGAACGGCTCGTTGACAAAGGAGGAGAGCCGCAGGAAATAGTAAAGTTGAGTCGACGGAAAAGCCGCCGATAAAAGATCACGCATAGATTGAAACGACGCACCTGTATTAGATTCCAGCCGATACAAAGTAGAGTAGTGTGCCTGTATGTCGTCCAGCATCTCAGGCCGCAGTTGACGATGTAGATCGGGATGCAGTCGCCGTCGAAACCGCTTGTGAAGGGATAATGACGTAGGCGATGATAGTGAATGACGTCTGAAGTCAACCAGATGTTCACGGAAGCCAATTTTCCGAAGAAGTCTGTGTATCCAGGGTGCGTTTAAATGGGGCGCAGCATGTACTGCCATTTGCTTTCTTGGGCCCACACCGAGAAAGTGGGAAGCCTGATCTCGATCGGAACAGCACAGAACAGCCAGTAATTGTTGGATCTCTTCCAATAATGAAGTGCTGGTTCAAAGAAAGCATGTTGTCCCCGCAGGAGTTGGAGATATTTATGCTCCCTGCATAGAACATCCTGATCTGTAGCTCCAATGTAGTATGGGCTGTGCCATGGCGAAAGCCTGATGTAGACGCAAGGCTGCTGATGATGTCCCGGATCTTGAATGAAGTCATACAGGTCTGGAAGGCGAGCGCGTAGCGATTTGAGGTGCCTCATGTCAGCGAAAGTGGAGTGCGTGACTTCACAAAGCAGTGACGTCTTGTAGAAGTGAAGGACTTCAAAGAACGGAGGTATGTACCCATGGTCCTGTGAAATGAGTCGCTGTCCCGGCATCTGTGGATCTCATACCTATTGGCCACCGCTTGCCGGGTATGTGACATGGCAGTCGTCGGAATCTGAAGAGCAATGCGAACCAGGGTGAGCACCTCCAGAATGAGGTGCAACTGAGGTAATTGCTGAATCGATTCATACTCATCAGGAGGTGGTGTTGGTAGTGGAAGGCCAGGGAAGCAAAACCTGAAAACCGTCAAGGTTTCCAGAAAAGTAGTCAGGGTGTGCCATTGTGCAACGTCATCGAAGATCCCGCTGCGTTGAAGCTCAGTCCACATGATGCATCTCTGGTCAATTGCGGCTACAAGGTGGCAGCGACATGTGTGTCCCAGACAAGCGCAGTGACGAACAACTCACAAGTCATGACAAGTACGCATGTCAAAGGCATACAAGTTTTCAAGCGCAAATCGCGACGCAACAAAGTTGCCACTCCGGGCTCATACTGACAAGGAAAAGCACTTCATCCGGTAAGAAGTCGAGCTACCGCAATGAGCAGGCGCAGCGCCTTGTCCGAGTGCTTGGTGATGTAGCCTGGCCCTAGTCCCCACAAAGAAGCCATTGAAGCAAACGTGGGAGCATCACCTTTTGGCAAACGTTGACGGCAGGAGCTGAGCTGCCATGGCATCCAGAGATTTGTTGCCGTTAAGATGGAAGGGATGGTTGGCCCACTTGATCAACGACGGCATGGTAGTAGTAGTGGGGGCCTGGACGCGCGGCTGATCACTGGTCCAGGAGTAGTGCTTGATGATGTTTTCAGGCGTGCTGTGCATCGTGAGCAGCTGCGATGTTGTCTGCTTGACAGGCGGGGGCGACATGCCGTGAAGAGATTGGATAATCCGAGGCTGTTGCTGAGGTGGAACATCGAATGACTTGCCTGCCGCGCTCACCGTGGGCAGAGAACTGGTGGGAGTCGAAGACTGCGAGTGATTGACCGGAGGTGGTGTGACCAGCTCCGCATCATCTTTATGTGCAGTCATCGTAGAGGGAGACGACGATCTCTGGGATGCCGAGGACTGTGCCTGGAGCAGCTCATGCTCACGTTTAAGGTTGTGATACTTCTGCAGTGTGTCATCCTCCACAGAATGGGGCTTGAGGGTCTGATGATGTTGTTGAAGAAACTGAAGCACAAGATTGCCCAAGTGCTCGTGGACTTTGATCCGCTGATTGAAGTCATCAATGTTGAGTCCCATCGAGTTTGCCAAGTCTTTCTCCAAAGTGAGCAAGTTCAGGGGCTGGGATGGACGGAGCAGCTTCGAACAAGTGCTCCAAAGCAAGGCCTCAGTGCGCGTGCGAAGTCCTTCCCACGTCACAAATCGTCCGTGAGCAAACGGCCTCAGTAGCCAGTTGGAAATGCCACCGTGAATGACCTGAACCAGGCGAACATCCCGCATGCCCGACGTATCGCGTTGCGTATTATGCGGGGTGTTGGCGACAGTCATGGGCAGGGTGAAGGAGTAGAGGTGGTTCTTGTCCAACAAGCCTTCGCCAGGTTGCCACTCCTCCGGTGCAGTAAGCCATGTTTTCTGAGGTTGCGCTGGCAACGTAGCCGGATAGCCAGGTGCTGCCGCAGGTTCCGGAGGATGTCCTTGTGCGTTGCCAGGAGGCGCCATCATCGTCTTCACGGTCTTAGCCGGCGCAGGTTTGGAGGGAACGGCATGACCGGAGGGTGCTGGTAGAGCTGTGATGACGAAGGATTTTGCAGGTAGTTGTTTTGTGACATTGGAAAGGAATTGGGAGGGTTGTAGTTCGGGTTGTGCTGCCAAGTCATGGGGTTGGTCCAATCCATGCCGTCCGAGACCAAGGTGGTGTCATGATCACGTCTGCGAGCTTTACGAGGAGGAGAAGAGGGGCTCCTATCTCGTCTGCGTCGAGTTCTAGATCTGTCACGATTGACGGTTCAGCAAACTCAAGAGCTGTGCCAACTCAACCGTGAGAAAATCGAATCCGACAAGATGCAAGTCAACGCAAGTTCAAGCCAAGCACAAAACAACACACGGTCATGCTTGACACGGTCAGCAGTCAACATCATGGGTTGTGAGACTTAGCTATGATCTGACGGCTGTCTTCCCTGTAGTGAAGCCTCGTTCCTGCTTAAACGTGAAATTCCGCTGATCTGTATAAGAACGTGATAAGAACGTTGAGGTCAAATTTTCCGGCGAACCGGCCCGGGGTCACACGATGGGTACATTCGAGGTTCCCCCTAGATGGGGTGATCACACTTCAACTCCCCAGGGAGGATGCTAATCCTTCGAGTACAACTGATGAGTCTCGAGTACAACTGATAAGTCTCGAGTAGGATAAGTTTCGGCTCGCAAAGCACTCGGCTTCCCTCTAAAGGCGAAAACGTTACCAGAAAGAACAAGAAGCACAAACAGCGCCGCAACCAAGGGGGGCCAAGTAGACTTTCAGAATCACTGATGCAGGTACAGGTGTCCACGTCTGGACACCCTTCCCACCTTTGGCAATAGCTTCATTGCGTGCAGTATGCCAAAGGTGCTGCGCGCCCCTGCACTCAATTGTGGTGACAGGGTATTCTGCCACTCCGCACACACACACACACCACACACACCACACACACACACACCACACACACCACACACACACACCACACACACACACCACACCCACACACACCACACCCACACAC
>CAUJNA010001352.1:47500-65000 GCA_963377175.1 Effrenium voratum | reverse complement strand
CACACACACACACACACACACACACACACACACACACACACACACACACACACACACACACACACACACACACACACACACACACACACACACACACACACACACACACACACACACACACACACACACACACACACACACACACACACACACACACACACACACACACACACACACACACACACACACACACACACACACACACACACACACACACACACACACACACACACACACACACACACACACACACACACACACACACACACACAACCACACACACACACAGACACACACAAGCACACAAACACACAAACACACAACACACAACACACAACACACAACACACAACACACAACACACAACACACATGACACACACACACACGCAACACACACACACGACACGCACACACACACAGCACACACGACACACGCACGACGCACACGACACACACGACGCACACCACACACACGACACACACACGACACACACACACACACGACGCACACGACACACACGACGCACACGCGACACACGCGACACACACGACACACACACACACGCACGACACATACGACACACGACACGCACGACACACACGACACACTCGACACACTCGACACACTTGACACACGCACACGACGCACACGACACACACGACACACAACATCTTACTCGCACACATGAAGACACTCACATCACACACAAGCATGCAAAGCCACACTGACACACACACGCAGCACACAAACACAGACAAACACATGCAAACACACACGCGCACAGGAACACACACTCACACAAAAAAAACACACACACACACACCCAGACACACACACACACACGCAAGCAGACACAATGAATCACCCACAAACACACACGAACACAACACACACAACACACACACACACAAACAACCAACACACAAACACAAACACGCAACCGCACAAACACACACACAAACACAAACAGACAAACACACAAGCAGACAAGCACACAAGCGTACAGATACACAAGCACAAACACACAAACACACAAACACACAAACACACAAACGCACAAACACACAAACACACACACACAAACACACAAACACACACAAACACACACACAAACACGCACACAAACACACACACACACAAACACACACAAACACACAAACACACACAACCACACACGCCCATTGTCTATCACGCCGCAGGTGGTTTAAAGCCTTATTGAGATCAAAGCAGGTCAGGACATTGATTGGCTGCCATGCGCATTCTTTTGCTTTTGTCGCTGATTCCCTCGTGGGCCTTCGTATGCCCTCCAGAGATGCTGAAGGCGGCTCCAGTCGGGCTGCCAGCAGGCTCCAGATGCGGTGGGACCTGCCAAGCGTATGGCTCTTGTGCTGCTGGACTTATGTGCAAGCAATTGGAAGCCCTTCCTCTCTTGGGCGTGCGGGCAGCCGGGGAGTGCGTCACAAAGCCGGGTGGTATAGACCTGGAGAGTAGCCAAATGGAAAGCATTGTCAGCCACGCTTTGAGACTACTGAATGCGAGATCGAAACTTGCCTGTGGTTAGCTTGATGTTTCGCCCATTGGAGTGAGACTGTCTCTCAGGAACAACCTGTTCATGCTAGTTCCAGTTCAAGTCCTGGGAGCAGAACGCACGGATACTGCGGCAGGTGAAGTGTCTCTTGACGCCTTCATAACGTGTGATGCGTCTTGTAGGCGGGGCCATGTGCTGTTGGAACACGTTTGGACATAAGGTACCATCTCTCGCTGAAAGTTGTGCAAAGTCCATGCAAAAATGATGGTCGGCATGATCCTACAGATCCAGACTGCCAGCCACGCGATGCCCACAAGATACTCAATATGGACCTTGCAGTACGCAAGAATGAGGACTTCTGCTTTGCTCGTCTACTTTTCAATTGGGCTTTGATATGTCATATGCAATTGTTCACCGTGCATTGCACTGCAGGACAATCACATTTTGTATTGAAGCATTGTTCAGCAGGTGCAGTCACAGCGCTCGATGCGTCGAAGTTGGCAGGACTCGAGCTTCACGTTGCTGAGTCACTCGGCTGCGGAACATGTGTCACTGCCGCTCACGATGTGATGGGTGCTCCCTGCATCTCTGGACAGCGAGTCCTTCATGTACAGATGGGGGTGAGCTGCCTTGTCCGACTGTGGTGTCATAAGAACATGTCTCACAGGTTTCAAATTATTGCTTCTGTGCAATATGGGGAAAATCGATCTTCGGTTCGCCTGTCTTGTGCTTGGGATGTGTGCAACCGTTTCCTGCGTACTTGCTCATTTGCCAAACTGAGAACCGTGCTGGCTCTGAGCAAAAATGCAAATTCCGCACAGGGACATTGCCTTAGCTTTTTTTGGTTCCACATTTTTTTGGATTCCTGACCTGCGGTTTAGGGTGCCAAGAGTCCTGTGGCCCATGAACGCGGCTCTTCTTTTTTGGCTTTGTGCCTCTGAAGTCGCAAGCTCAGAATGATGCTTGGTTCGAGAGCTGCTTGCCGACTTGGAGACAGTGACCCGCTTGCTTGATAGGTGTTAAGCGAAGAAGCGGTGAAGGTGACATTTGTCAACAAAGCATCGCAAGATTTGCACGTGTTACGAGCCTGCATGTTAGACTTCTGATTTGCTTGCCACCCCAACAAATGGGCTCTTCGCTTGCAACTCTTATCAGCATGGAGCGTCCCGACTGAGGTACTGGATAAATCACGAAGGTGTGGCAGAACTCAAAGATGTGATAAGGCCAGCGACTCAGTGTAAGGCGTGCAAGGCTTCAGCTGGCTGAATTGTGTTCGCCTGCTTTTCTTCTGCTTGAGCAAGAAGTGAGAGATCTCGAAGACACACCGCCGCTTTTGAATGGGCAGACTGGACAGCTCAGGCCGAATTCCACTAGCCTCCACTCGACGTTTTCTGGTCATGCCTTCCAAATCCACCCAGCAGAGGTGGGAATGCTTCAAGAGGATTCTTGGGACGGCTTCTCAGAGCCCTTCTTGGTTTGGGGGGGGGGCATTTTGTTTTTCTCGAAGCAAACCTTGAAGATGTTCTTCGACATTCTATTGAATCTATTGGTGACTAGATCTCGTCCGCACGAAAGCTTTTGCCTGCCAGGCAACACACGAGCCGTCGATACTCAAGATGGCAAGTGGTGGCGAAATTCAGTGTTATGAAGAGGCAGAGCGCCGTGGGATGTCCATACACTGCATGCACATGCAAACCAGTGTCCCACTGCTATTTCACTGCCCCACTAGTGTCGCACTGGTGTCCCACTCAATATTCAGGCTGGATTCAGGTGTTTGCCTCAGTGGCAACCTGCTGCAGCTGCTTGGCTGCACGTCGCGTTGCTTGCACATGGCAAGTGTACGCGCGCCGAGTTGTGTTTCAGAGGCTGAAACCCGGTACACTGGGCCTCGATGGGATGGCATCGTTGCAGAGGTTCTTGGAGATTGCTTCGACAGCCTGAAGGACCATCCAGGCGACGCAGCTCATTTTTGCAATCACGATCCTACAAGGTGGCATCGATCACAATGCAAGTTCGACTTTACTCCAGAGGAGTTCCAACGTGAACAGCAGCAACACATAGACGAAGGGCGTGAAATCATATTGTCGCAGCCACCACAGTTTGTGAACTTTACACAATCTGGATATGAGGCCAGAGATCTTGAACAAGTTCTAGGAACGGACCTGCTTGGTGAAGTGAGAAATTTTTGGCTCGGCAATCGCTTGCGGGGCTCGGTTCCAGAAAACAACGCCAAGCTTGATTTAGCTTTATCCAGCTGTGAATCCAATTCCTGGCTGCTTCCTCTTCCAGATGAGATGAAGCTTCGCGTTTTCAATGCCGTGCAGCCACATCTCGCTGGCTGGATTGGCATGTCTGGCGACGATTTGGAGCCTACTGCAATGTATGGCGTGCGCATGTACCGCAATGGCTCGGTGCTGAACTTGCATGTGGACAAGCCCCATACACATGCGGTGTCGGCCATTCTGGAGATTGGCCACTTGGGCTTTGGACATCCGGACTCAGAATTTGAACAGCAAGAGCCATCCTGGCCACTAAGAATACTGAATCACAAGGGCGAAGAGAAGCTGGTTCCCAACAGAGCCGGCCAGGCTATTTTCTACGAATCTGCTACGTGCCCTCACGGGCGACCTTCTGTCTTGCATAGCAGGGAGTTTGCCAATGTTTTTGTGCACTTTCGGCCCAAGGCCGGACCCGATAGAAAAGCAATTCTGTCTGTGAGCTCCCCCAGCTCCCCCAGCTCCCCCCTGACCCTGAGGGCTGGCCTGGAGATTTCATGGCACATTGACCCCTGAGCCGAGCAGCTTGGCTTGGCAGGTTCAGCTCCGGTACAGCTCAGATTGCTGCTCTAGGCACCAGCTTGCGCTGCTGAGCGAAGGTCATTCATCGGTTCAAAAAGCTAAGGCCTGACCGGTATGTTTAAAAGATGGTGTTCGGTGCAGTGAGCGGAGACAGTTCCGATTTGTGCCTGTCTGAAGTGCATGGCATGACCCACAATCGCCCACCCACGCACCCACGCACGCACGCAATCACGTACCGACGCACCCACGCACGCACGCTTCGTCATTGCTATCAGAGGAGTCATGGTACGCCTGACTTGGATGTATTGCTGTTCTCAGATTGGGCCGGTGTCCTCTGTCAAGGCAGTGTTCCAGATTTGCCCAACTAACCTGGCATACGTTTTTGCTGACCAAAGAGGCTTGCAGCAAACCCACATCTCAGGCTGCCTCGATGGTTTCTGGATTTAGGCACTTTAATGTTGCTACATCACCTATGATTGCTTCTCTTGGCTTTCCGTGAATCATTTTGCACCTGGACGCTTAAACCCAGCCGCGGTGCAGACTTACAAGAGGGAAGTCTTGGAGAGCTGTTCCGGTGGACAACTGAGCAGAAGCAAAGGAAGGAGCAGGAGGAGGAATAGGCAAACATTGAGGAGTAACTATGACCAGCTGTAGGTGGCGTACCTTGTGTGCAAAACTGTGCGCTTCAGAAAGCCGTCGTCCTCCAGCCTTCGCACAGAGTTTTCGGCTGTCTGGAGTGGGCTAGTCAAAAGTTCGCGCGATGCTGCAGGGGCATCTCGCTACAAATCGAGGTGTGGGAGTTGGAGATCTAGATTGCAGCAGTGAGAACAATGCGTGGCCAGACAAATAAGACACATGAGACACATGCTTGTGGACAGCAGTGCTGTTTTTAAATGACACAGCTGGCTGTAAGTCCATGCCAAATGTCACAGTACAGGCTATGGAGATAGCATGGCCGCCTTTGTGGGCTAAAGTTAAAGTAAGTACTCAAACTTGCTGGGGACATCATATTCCGAAGCTATGTCTGAAGTTAATGTACCTCGACCGCTGCCACCCGCAGTTTGAGACGCTTTAATGTTGCGCTTTGGCATGCCCGCTTCGCTGTTTCCCCCTTGCCGTCACAGAAGACAGGCACCCGCCTGTGCGTCATGAACTTTAGTTTTCCGCTCACTCAAGCTTTTCCGGGTGCTGATGCCAAACACTCGGCTACTGTATCGTGATCAGTGATAGTGATGAGGCATTGAGCAAGACACTGTCAGCTTCATTTGTAACCTTTGCAGGCTCCGACTGCGCACTGAGTAGCTTAACTCAGGTTCTTGTTTGATTACAGTCAGCAGATTCTGCCAGCCATGGCGTCCGCAAATCCAGCAGCTGCAGCCTTGCTGAATCTGCAGGCAAGCTTCCTTTGTTTGAGTACGCTGTCCGCCTTGTCTTGCCTTCAAGGCGGCTGACGGGGACATCTACCAGCTATCACCACCACCGGAGAATGGCGTGGCTGATGCGAGCGTTCTCAGTTTTTGTTGCAAGCGGCAGGCGGAAGTCAATGGAGCCGCCGAGCAGCAACAAGGATTTCAGTCGTTGCTACTTAAGTGTTGCCTGTTTCCTGACTGAGGCACAGCAAAGAATACAGGCGCCTCAGGCACCTTTGAGCCTGACGCAGCAATGTGCATAGAGATGTGAGCCCGGACTAGCACCTGCCAGGCCGCAGAAAAAACTCTCATGGCAGCTGCTGTCGGTTGTGCAAAGGAGGCGAATCTGAGCCTGTGGTTTAAAAGTTTACTGCTTGCGGTCTAAATGGCAGAGGTTGTGAATTATGGTGCTGCGAATGTTGCTTCATCTTCCGCAGCCAAAGCATTCGCCGAAGGGAGCCAGTGATGCTGCATTGCATGGCAGACGCACACACTTGCAACACTTGTGCTATGAATCGTTGCAGTTCTGGTGGTGCTGGGGCCGCTGCTGCTCATATACAACGCTTATGAGCTGCTCCAAAGATGGGGAGGTGCGCTTCGGGGCAGACAATTGCTTGACCGGCTTCAGCCTTCTTCAGCCCAGGGCACATCAGGGATATAAGCATCAAAGAGAGCTACACACGAAGGCCAAGCCATGCTTGCAGGGCCGCGACTCATTGGAGAAGCATTGCTGTTGCGGTCTCATCATGAGAGCAATTTAGGATGTTCCCCGCCCAAAGCCCATTTGGTGTCTGTGCGTGTGTGTGTGTGGGGGGTATGACTACAAGCAACTGAATGACAGGAGGGAAATTGAGAGCCAACTACGAGTAGCTGTGCCTGACTTGAAGGACAAACAGTGGGCCCGACATGAACTGATTGCGACATGGCTTTTGATGCCTACAATCTAGGAACATGATGCGTACAAGATTGCCGGCGCCATTGACAAGCACGAGAACTTTGACAGGCGCATGGTGGCACTTTTACCACACCGAGGGGGGGTGGGGGGGTTTGCATTTGGCCTTTCATGCTCAGGCCGCAGAGCCTCGCTGTGACAGCTCCCTGGCAGATTTTTTCTAGATTCTAGCTGAGCCCGTTGGGATGGTCTAGCCAGCGCTCACCAGAGCGCAACTGCTGCATGCGGCTTTTGCAGGGAGGTCTTCTCAGCTCGAAGTTGACGCTGTACTCTTCGCAACAAGGCCGGCAAGTAGTGCCTGCAATACCTACACATGTTGCGCACACTTGAGGTGGTGCCAAGAAAGTCAGACAGCAATACCCCAGGACCATTCAGTCCAACTTCAGTCGGATATTACATAAAAGAATGTGTTTTCTGCTGCTTTGCTTTTGAGGATCAAAGGGCTTGAAAAGGCGATCAGCAAAATTATCAAAGAGCAGAAGGAAACGACATTCCCAGTCAGGCCTGGATAGATCTTGCAGGGCGAGCACCAATTGCATTTGCCCATCAGGAAAGAGATCAACACTGCCTACCGCAAGTTTTTCCTTGGATTTCCGAGCGTTGATGGAAGGCCTGGGATGCGCCTTCGATTTCTTGACATTGCGCGCCAGTTTTCCAGAGCACCGGTGCAGAATAATTTCTATGAGAACCACATGCTTGTTTCTCGGATGAAGCATTGCGTTGACAATACGGTAACTCAAGATACGCCATTAGATCCAGTCGAATAGAACCAGTCAGCATCATTTCTCTCATTTGCACCTTGTGTGTCTCTCCCTTTCTGTATTCCTCCCACCCTTGCTGTGTCGTCCCTTTCGGTGTCTACCCCCCTCTGTGTCCCGTCTCCCCCGTTCCGTGTCTCGTCCTTTGTCTCCCTCTCTGTGTCGCCCCCACTTTTGTCTCTGTCTTTCTCACTCCTCTCCCTTTTATGTCTCTCCCCTTTCTCCCCTTTCTCCCCTGTAAGTGTGCAACAGGGCACAGTGGGCATTTTGCTGCCCGATGGCCGGGGTTTTCAGGCCCAAGAGTGCAGTCTAACTCAGAGAGGAAAACCGGCCCGCATGCTTCCTCACGCGGGGTGACTCGTGGTATTCCAACATTGGTAGCGGGGAGCTGAAGGTTCAGGTCGCGTGGCCGCCAAGCTCGGCACAGGAGCTGGAGGTCGCCGTCGGTCGCGACGGCGAGTTCGCCATAAAGGAGCTGGAGGTCGCTGCTGGGCACGGCAGCACGAACTTGGAGAAGGCCTATGGCAAGAACCTGGGCCCCAAGGGGCACAGATCAACGCGTGGAGGAGCAAGACGCTCATCAGGGCGATATGGGCATGACCATTGGCAAGAGCGTGGTGCAGACGACTGCAGTCAAGGGCGGCGTGGGTGACGTGACGCCAAACAGACGGGCAAGATCGCCGTCCCCGTCTTCGATCTCTGCGTCGGTCTCGGTCTCTGTGTCGGTCTCTGTCTCTGTGTCAGTCTCTGTCTCTGTCTCTGTCTCTTGTCTCTGTCTCTGTCTCTTGTCTCTGTCTCTTGTCTCTGTCTCTGCCTCTGTCTCGGCCTCTGCCTCTGCCTCTGCCTCTGCCTCTGTCTCTGTCTCTGCCTCTTTGTGTCTGTCTCTGTCTCTGCCTCTGGCTGTCTGGCTGTGTAGCTTTGTGGCAGTCTGGCTGTCCTGTCTGGCTGGCTGTCTGGCTGTCTGGCTGTCTGGCTGTCTGGCTGTCTGTCACTGTCTGTCACTGTCTGTCACTGTCTGTCACTGTCTGTCACTGTCTGTCACTGTCTGTCACTGTCTGTCACTGTCTGTCACTGTCTGTCACTGTCTGTCACTGTCTGTCACTGTCTGTCACTGTCTGTCTGTCACTGTCTGTCTGTCACTGTCTGTCACTGTCTGTCACTGTCTGTCACTGTCTGTCACTGTCTGTCACTGTCTGTCGCTGTCTGTCACTGTCTGTCACTGTCTGTCACTGTCTGTCACTGTCTGTCACTGTCTGTCACTGTCTGTCACTGTCTGTCACTGTCTGTCACTGTCTGTCACTGTCTGTCACTGTCTGTCACTGTCTGTCTGTCTGTCTGTCTGTCTGTCTGTCTGTCTGTCTGTCTGTCCTGTCTGTCTGTCTGTCTGTCTGTCTGTCTGCGTCTCCGTCTCTGTTGTCTCTCCTTCTCTCTCTCTCCCTCTCTCGCTCGCCGGATTTTTTTGCCTTCCTGTTTCTCCGTGTCTCTATGCCTGTTTGTTTCTCTTGGCGTCTCTTTCCGTGTCTCTACCTCCTTGCCTCCCTCTTTGTCTTCTCCTCCTGGCCTCCCCCTCTTCCTCTCTCCCCTCTCCCTCTCTCCCCCTCTCTTCTCTCCCTCTCCCCTCTCCCTCTCCCACTCCTCCCCCTCTCACCCTTCTCTCCCCTCTCCCCTCTCCCTCTCTCTCCCTCTCTCCTCTCTCCCTCTCTCCCTCTCTGCCTCTCTCCCTCTCTCCCTCTCTCCCTCTCTCCCTCTCTCCCTCTCTCCCTCTCTCCCTCTCTCCCTCTCTCCCTCTCTCTCTCTCCCTCTCTCTCTCTCTCTCTCTCTCTCTCTCTCTCTCTCTCCCTCTCTCCCTCTCTCCCTCTCTCCCTCTCTCCCTCTCTCCCTCTCTCCCTCTCTCCCTCTCTCCCTCTCTCCCTCTCTCCCTCTCTCCCTCTCTCCCTCTCTCCCTCTCTCCCTCTCTCCCTCTCTCTCGCTCTCCCCCTCTCCCCCTCTCCCCCTCTGCCCGTCTCCCGGACTCCGCGTTCAGGGTCAGAATAGGATCAGAATAGGGACCCTGAAGCGATTCTTGATCAGTCCTGTATACGTCTGTGCATGTTATGGCCGAATCTGACGACAAGCATGCATATCGTGTAGCAATGCCAGCCATGGTGGTAGCGGGAATGTCATTTTTTCACGACTTAGTTGTGGGTTGCCCCAGTCGTAATGTAAAAGGCCGTGTACAATTCCGACGCTGTGGAAAGAGCTGGACAACTCTACGTCCAGAAGAGTGGAGCTTCAAAAGCAGCTCCTGGAGGAAGCGAGTTGAGAGGAGTTGAGAGTGGTCGAGTTTCCACGAGTGGAAAGTTTCCGAGTGAATTCACATGCTTACCCTGTCCAGGATTTCCGTGTGCGCTTTACGGGATTCAACAAGTTTTTAAGCAAGCGATCGCGAGATGTGCAGCAGGCAACATACTCAGCCTTTGCAAATAGAGGAGCTGGAAAGATGTGCAAAGTAAGAAGTTACGTGCGATTGCCACCTGAGCAAGGTCCTTTGGGATGAATGGATGCCAATGGAATTGCGGCGTGCTTTTGCAGCTTTTGATTTGCGCCTTGTCAGCAGGGCTCGGTTGGGCAACAGCTTAGCTGCAGCTTGGCTTTGCAGGCTATGCTGGAAAAGCGAATGGATCACGCGGCAGCCTTGACCGAAGGGGCGCCTCAAATCGAGCTCATGTTTGCTTCTAGGCCTTCGTATCGGCTTCCCAGTGCTCGTGACGGACGTATTCGTGCAGCGAGATGGCTTCGTCGAGATCCTGATCTGAGGCTTGTGGCGGGACGGCTTCAGGCATGCACTATTCATGTCAATGCCTGACTTGCGGAAGGAACCATTCTTCAAATGTCGAGTTAATCAGACTAAACTTCTGGTCAGTTCAGCTGTGAGGCGTTTGCCTGTGCATATTGGCGATACCGATGACCAACCTCCAGCGCTGCTCCGTCTGCAACGCGCTCTTCCCTGGCGTTTGAGGTTGGGCTGCTGCTTTTCTTTGCAGCGCTACTCTGCTCCATGTCCCACGGATGTTTCAATATGGCTGCATTGCTTCAGGAAGATGATGCCATCTGCGCAGACTTAGGCGCAGAAACAGGTAGGCTTAGATATGTGCATGAGGCTGCAAGTCGCAAAAGATCAGAGCGCCAGTATCCGGCCTTGGAAGACGTGTTTAGATTCTGGAGAAATGTTCATGTTCTGAGATGAACAGCTTGTAGATCTACTAGTTCGATGCTTTAGTAAATGATTGATCAGTCTAATTATTGTTTGGCAGCTCCCCTCATCAATTGTCTTGATTAAAGACTGATTGCACAACTATTGTACATTTAGTGAAGTGCTTCTCATCTACGTGTGCTATGGCGTTGATTGCTGCTGCCGGCTGCTTGCCGCGGCAGATTACCAGTAACCAAGCATCTTGCAGACTTCATCTGCCGTGCATAAGAGCCAAACCTCACTTTGCAGCAGGCAGCATCCAAAGTGTGGCGGCCTTTGCAGTTTTTTCCACCTGGAAATCTAGGCGCTTGAATCCGCAGATTCGGCGCAGTGCAGATGCGGAAGTTTTCTCTGTTCCACATGCGGACGGTATTGAGTTGGAGATCCTGGGCGGGCCAGCAACAACCGCCCCAAGCAAAGTCAGCCTGGTTTGCATTCATGGCAGCTATCATGCAGCGTGGTGCTATCAAGAGCATTTCCTGGACTTCTTTCGGGAGAAAGGATTCAACACATACGCACTTTCATTGCGAGGGCAAGGACGTGGCAGGATGCCAGATCAGCTTCCAGTAGCTGGCACTTTGGAGGAGCATGCTGCAGACATAGCGGCATTTGTGCGCCACCTAGAAAGCAAGGGCGAAACCGTTGTTTTGGTTGGGCATAGCTTTGGAGGCCTCATTGCCTTGCAAGCTGCCGCAGACTTGCAGCTTGCTGGTCTAGTTCTACTGTGCAGTGTGCCACCAAGTGGCAATGTGGGTATCATTCTTCGCAGCTTGTTCCGGGCGCCCTTACAAGCCCTACGCATCACTTGGGGCTTCATCAGCCGTGCGTTTGAGCGAGATGTGGCGCTTTGTCGAGAGGCAGGGAGCTTGGAGAGCTTTGGAGTGCAGTTTGCGCGTCCGCTGCGTGTCAGCTTTTCTTCGACGAAGAGACATCAGTCGCCGACATAGAACGGTACATGAGGCTCATGACTCAAGGCCTGGCAGCTGCCTTCGCTGCCATTGTCGCCCTCATTGCCCCAATTCGGCAGGTTGTCCGGCTGGCACGCGCTTGTTGGATTTGCGGCAGCTGCAGAGGTGGGATTTTCTTTTTTGTCTGAAAGAAGCAAGGTTTAGGTCGACACTTCACAGCTGTTTTTGGTTTGAACAATGCCGTCCTCGTTTCTTCTGGCGCGAGTAAACTACTACCTCATGTTTTCCCCAGAGATGTGTGCACATTTTAGTAAGCAGTATCGTTTGGAGGCTGTCACATTCACGTTGGTTCAACTATGCAAAATAGAGGGATAGGCATAAACAAAAGCTTGTTAGGGATCAACAAAAAACTTATTAGGGATCAACAAACAACTTATTAGGGATCAACAAATAACTTCTTCTCATTCCCATGGCAAAAGGAAGGAAGGAAGGAAGGAAGGAAGGAAGGAAGGAAGGAAGGAAGGAAGGAAGGAAGGCAGGAAGGAAGGAAGGAAGGAAGGACGGACGGAAGGAAGGAAGGAAGGAAGGAGGGAAGGAAGGAAGGAAGGAGGGAAGGAGGGAAGGAGGGAAGGAGGGAAGGAGGGAAGGAAGGAAGGAAGGAAGGAAGGAAGGAAGGAAGGAAGGAAGGAGAATGGAATCAAGCGAGGAAGGAAGGAGAAAGGAATCAAGCAAGGAAGGAAGGAGGGAAGCAAGGAAGGAATTCCAGCAAGAAAGGAAGGAAGGAAGGAAAGAAGAAAGGAAGTAAAGGAAAGAGATCTGAAACATTTTGACAGGTTCTCAACATCTATTTCGGAAATCGGCGGACCCTTTGTTGAATCATCACTTCTTCGATCATCATGGGGGGGGCTTCCGCCCCCGCCCAACCCCCCGCTGATTTGTAAAATGTTTACAGAGATTAACGCACCCCGCTGGTTTTTAGAAAGTTTGCAGAGATTAACAGACTCTTTGTTGAATCATCGCATCCTCGATGCTTCTTTCTTTCTTTCTTTCTTTGATTCTCTCGTTTGTTTGTTCGTTCGTTCTTTCTTTCTTTTTTCTTTCTTTCTTTTTTCCTTTTTTTCTTTCTTTCTTTTTTTTCTTTTTTTCTTTCTTTCTTTCTTTCTTTCTTTCTTTCTTTCTTTCTTTCTTTCTTTCTTTCTTTCTTTCTCTCGCTCTCTCTTTCTTGCTTTCTTTCTCTGTCTCTCTCTTTTTTCGCCCTCTTTCTGCATGTTTATTTCTCTGCATCTTATTCTTCATCGCTTGCGAAAGTGCTGCCACAAAATCGGCACCTGACCTTGCGAAAGTGCTGCGCCTGCCACGGAATCTGTACCTGACCTTGCGAAAGTCATGCGCCTGCCGCGAAATCTGTACCTGACCTTGCGAAAGTGCTCTGCCGTAAAATCTGTACCTGACCTTGCGAAAGTGCTGCACCTGCCACGAATTCTGTACCTGACTGCACCTGCCACAAAGCCTGTACCTGACCTTGCGAAAGTGCTGCGCATGCCACAAAGCCTGTACCTGACCTTGCGAACGTGCTGCGCATGCCACGAAATGAAGAAGTTTGTTGATCCCTGACAAGTTTTTTTGATCCTCTGAGTTTTCATTTTAGCAAGAAATATAAGAGAATAAGTTTTTTTGGAACCGTAAACAGTTTTTTTTCTTCACGAAAATGTTTTTGTGATGCCTAACAAGTTTTTTTTGATCCCTCGCCCCAAAATACAGAGAGGGATTGAGGGGAGAGAGACAACGTTTGTGAGAGTCCATACAAATGCAACGAGCCGCTTTGCGTGCCTCCCGCTTTGTTCACTTGGACCCATCAGTGTTTAGAAAAAAACAGCATTTTGTGTCAAACTTTGATCAGTTGCGGCATATGCTTACTGCCATTTCTGAGACATGCTGAACCTAGGTTGGGAAACGAGGAGCGCGGCAATTTCAGGAGTACGTCATGATGGAATTGATGTGTGACAACCCTCCAGTATTTTGGCGTGGCTGCAAGGTTTGGGAACTGTACGCAACTTTTTTTGTTTAGTTTCAGCAGATTCCCGTACAGACTGCATCATTCACGCATCAATTTGCTCCTCGGCACGTCATTCGGTTCACGGTTTGCAACCCTCATCAGCAGCGCTGCGATTTGTTTGTTTTAGGTCTAGCCTCTCTGTGCGCGCGCGCACCACTTTGCTTTTTCAGCTTTGTGTTCTTGTCGCTTTTGGTCGCTATCCCCATCATATCTTTTCCCGCGGGCGTCAGGTGTATTGAAACGACTCTTGAGCAGCTCGTGTTGGACTGAAGGACCTTAGCGCATCAAGCATGAACCCGGAAGCAGCGCCCAAGACCCATCTTGGCATGTTTGTTAGAGGGTTCTACTAGTTGGTCGCATCGAGTCTATGTATATATATATATATTATAATTATGTTGTGTATACATATATATATATATATGTGTATATATATATATATATATATTGTACAGCCAATGGACAGCTCCGCTTGGTGGTAGAACCTAAAGTCAACGGGCTTTAAGCGCTCACGACTTTGCCAAAGACATTGACGAGATACAGCAAAATGATAGGTGACATGTGTACTAATACGAACAGCACTAGGCCTCAAAACAGCGCTCACCGTTTGGGCAACAAGCCGCAGAATGCCTGCGTGAGGGCAGTCTCAACGCACGCTCCATACGACTGGTGGAAGCAGCTAACCAAAATGATACACACAGTACATGACAGTATCATAACAGGCAAGGCCGCGTCAAGCAATAGGAAGACCCTCAACGCCTCAAACAAGACACTTTGTGGTGCCCTACACCCCATGGACACAAGCGCTCGCTTGTGCTCTGTAGCAGTTGATGCTTGCAAATGTGCGTGAGTAGCCCAGTGGAAGAAGTCAAAGCTTGAAAGAGGCACCGTCGGCTGCCGGGAGCACTTGGTCCTGTATTGTAACCGTTGCGTGTTGCCCGCCTCGGCCCAGCCGAGCGCGGACCAATTGATGTCATGGACCGAAGTTGCGCAGGAATCTGTGAGGCAAGGGGAAGGCGATGCATGGGACCAGGAGGGAGTCATGGAGCCAAGCGTCAGTGGCGCTGCGTGCTGGGGCAGTGGATGTCATGGGCGGAAGCTGCGCAGAGAGTCTCGACAACCAAAGCAGAGCTGTGGTGATCAACGCGCACGGCAGTCTTGATCGACTGTGTTGGCGTGGGGGTTGGGCTGTGGGCGAGGTGCTGTTTGGGCCTGGGCTTGCTTGGGTGGGTTGCTAGCTGGAGGGCCTGGGCTGGGCGGGCTGGGGGTGGGCCGGAGAAATTTTGGGCGAAGGGGGCAAGTAAAGATTCTGAGCGCCCTTGGCGGCCAAGGCGAATTCTCCAGCACTTTCGATTGCAGCGGAGCGGGTTTTCTGATGTTCCTTATGCTGAACATGCCAAGAGCGTAGCGGTAGTCTTGAACACGTCAGCAACATGACCCAAAATGGCACGGTGGCCATGTTTGCTCAACTGAGCTTCCAGTTTGCGGAAAACCATCTCCATTTGTTCTTCCGGGACTCATGCCATGTCTTTCTCTGACGCCACCATTGAGCCGATGGAGATCGTAGACTCTCCGTTCGTCAGATCACCACGGCAGAGCGGACTCTGCGGCAACTACGGGATCAGGAGGCGGAGGCGCGCCAGGCCCTCCATCCCCTAGCCAACATGGATGCCCAGCCAGCCAATTTCAAGCTGAAGATGTAGGACAGCGTGAAGAAGCTGAGCTTGGCGTGCCCTCTCGAGGATGGCCGCCCTACCAGTGTCCTACTTGGTCCACCGTCCCTGACGTGAGTGGCATCACGTGCAGGCCCAGAAAAAAAAAGAGAACAAGTTTCCCAGCCGTCTTTTGCCATCACGCTGTGGCTGTTGTGGCTGTCAGAGTCCCATTCTGAGGGAGTTTGACGTCTGGGCGGATGAGCTCACGTGCCTAGGCTTCGAGGCCAGATGGCGGCGAACGACCTTGCCAAGGACGCTTTGTTGCTTCGCCGCAGACTCCACCCAAAATTCTCTGACTGGCTTTGGCGCGCCCTGTCCCTTCCACCTTGGCCGAGAGGGACAGGGACGGCAGAGATTGGCCATTCTCGCATTGGCTGACATTTGCGGATGATCAGATTGTAGAGATAGTAGTCTTAAAGCCAAGTTCAGCTGGTCGGCCACAGCCGCCAGCTCCTCTTAGCGCCGTTCGGCAGGGATTGGTAGCTTTTGTCATGGCAAATTATGGAATGACTTAGTACCACCAAGCAAACCTTCTTGTGTGTCTCGCTTGCCGATATTCTGCTGAAAAACATATCGCATGCTTTGGTGCTCATAGAAGGGTGCTGTGTCCGTGATGCAGTGCAGGTCCTTGCCGGTGCCAGTTTGCAGCAAGCCAGTTCTCGTTGTGGGAGGCGAGTGGATGACCTTCGTGCGTCAAGTGCATCAGACCAATGCGGCTGCCAAGGCGACAGGGATGTCATTGTGGATGTGGAGGCGCTGCCTGTGTGTCAGTGTGTTGCCTCATCACGTCGAACTCCGTGTCGCCATGTGCTCCAGTGCACGCACCGGGCAAGGGGGCTGACTCTGCAGATTTGGGCTCAAATGCAATGGTGCCTGCCAAGAAGGCATTGTGCAAATTGTGCAATGCAACAATGGAGAGTTCTTGAGACTTGCATCCCGTAGGGATGGCAGGGCTGAGGAACTCGCCAGGCAGAGCTCCGAAGCAAGACAGCTGGAAAAGCGTGCCACTGACAGTGCTGCCAAAGGGCGCAGTCTACTCATTTCCCTTTGTAGTTGGCCTGGATACTTATCCATTCAGCTATGGGCAGAACGTGGCTTCACGCTCAGAAGTGCGGCATCAGCAAGAGACAAGGGCAAAGGCTTCCGAGGCATACACCAAGCCAAAAGCGAGGCACACTATACAAGAAGCGGAACAGAAGCTCGTGCAAGCAGGAATATCAGGCACCACTGCTATACTTTGGAATAATTCTACTTATTCTGCAGACTCAGGGCCCTCAAAGGTTCGGAAGAGAAGACAGAAGCTGACTGATGATTTGCTGCATGACTTAATTGTCACGTGTGGCGACCCAATGGAAGTTGTTCATCATTGGTTTCGGATATTCAAACACTATTCAGATCCTCCGGATGAAATTGCGCTTCCATCATTGCCAGAGCGGCGTGAGGACATCCCAATTGGGGTTCCAGAGGCATTGTCCAGATCCCGAGTGAGCAGCAAGAAGTCGGTGAAGCGGTTGCCCAGGGCCTACTCTGCCCCTCGGCTGTCTCAGCGACCGGAGATAGTCAGAGTGCCCCGCAGGGCCTGCAAGGACGACAAAGAGACAGAAGAAAGCCGCAACGAGCTGCAAAAAACTCGTTCTCTTTTGAAAGATTCTGGTTTGGCAGGGTTTTCCGCTGGCCAGCTGGATCTTGCTGACCGCCTCAAGGTGCAAACATTCACTGCAGACTCCTTCGCCGCCTGGATGGAGAGCTTTTCGTTTGTTTTGGATATGCAAAAGAAACAGACCAAGAAGGAAGGCCACAGAGACATACCAGTCCCCGTGCGCAAGCGACCCATTAAACGGCCAACGCATGGGGAGTCGCAGGACGTCACGAAGCGCTACTTGTCAAAAATCAACCAGAAGATGTCTGGGTTTTGGGATGTTTTTACAGAAGAGGTTAAAGAAGCGTCCAGTAGTGCAACAAGTTCTGATGAGGATGGGGAGCAAGAGCAGCCAACTGTGAGCTTGGGCGAAATTAATGCCACACAAGTCATGCTGCAGAGTAGCAGTCTGGCAATGCTGAACTCGAGCATTGTGCGGAAGTCCAAAGAAAAGGCCAGTGAACGAGCCAAGCCAAGCTATGAGGAGGTCGCCAAGACTCGAGCTC
>CAUJNA010001352.1:0-42500 GCA_963377175.1 Effrenium voratum | reverse complement strand
TGTATGTATGCATGCATGTATGCATGTATGTGTAATGATCCGAATGTTTTGCTTGGCCCAGCGTTTCATGGAATGTCGTTGAATGTGTATGTAAAAGTCGCGTTGGGAAGTGATGTTCAATGTACTGTCGTTGATGTATTGCGGTATGTGGCTGCGCATTTGTGCTATCTTTGCGGCGTGGCCCTTTTTCCTTAGGTCTACCTGTGCCTGATTCACTTGCTGCTGCCGCTGGCCACTAGAGGGCCACGACTCGCAGCGGAGGTGTGGGCCTTTCCTTTGTGGTGTTGCATTTTCAGTAGTGTGGCTGAGGAGATGCACTTGGTCCAAAAGGGTCTCTCCCATCGAGCTGGTGAGCTACGGGCAAAGGCGCGCACCCAGCAGCGCCTGCCAACGTATGTTGATCTTGGAGCATGATTTGCGGCAGGCGCTTGGAATGGCAAGGCAGCAGCAGAGGAGGCAAGCGAGGCGCGCGTCTCTGGCGCATCGAATGCCTTTCCAAGGCAACTTGCTCAGCTTCTCGCCATTGTCCAGCCGTGGCTGGAGGTGGGCTGAGCCTTGCCTTTTTTTGTATGTGGGCTGCGCAAGGTGCGGGGCCGGACAAGGTTTGAGATGCCATAGGGGCCCAGCAAATGTTCGCGGCTGGTTTCTCAAGCAGAGCCAGCGTCAGAGAGTAACAGAGACAGCCATGATTTCAAGAAGTGCCATGCCCTGAGGGCATGACACCTTGTGTCAAGTGAAGACCCACAAAGCGCTCCAAGTGCTTGCAAAAGGTGGCGCGGAGGCGTTCGCTGCCTTTCTGGCAGTTTCATGTTGAGCGTGCTTTTGCAACACGCAAGCGCACAAGCCAACCAACCCCGACAGACAACAAACAGACAGGCAGAAAACTAACAATCAAGCAAGCAAGCAAGCACGCATCCAAGCAAGCAACCAAACACAAGCACACAAGCACACAAGCGCACAAGCACACAAGCACACAAGCACACAAACACACAAGCACACAAGCACACAAGCACACAAACACACAAGCACACAAACACACCAGCACACCAGCACACCAGCACACCAGCACACAAGCACACAAGCACACAAGCACGCAAGCACACAAGCTCACAAGCACACAAGCACACAAGCACACAAACACACAAGCACACAAACACACAAGCACACAAGCACACAAGCACACAAATACACAAGCACACAAGCACACAAGCACACAAGCACACAAGCACACAAGCACACAAGCACACAAGCACACAAGCACACAAGCACACAAGCACACAAGCACACAAGCACACAAGCACACAAGCACACAAGCACACAAGCACCTTACTATTTTGCCACGCTGTTCGATTGCCCGCATGCGCTAGCTAGAAAGGTGCGAGGCCGTATTTTAAACACAGTGCAAACCATTGTGCCAGAGTGGACGAAAATTCTCTTGCCGGCTTTGCCGCGATGCGAATGCCCATGTATATCCTGGGATTGACATGAGTTCGGAAGAAGCTTCGGTTCCTTTCGAGGACGTCTCGGCATTGGCAAACGGCCAGGCTCTTGAGGAGACTGCCACGGCCCATGGAGTGGAGCCACAAGTGCTCCAAGGTGAGACAAATGCATGGGGAGTGGAGAAGCCACATGCACGTGGTAAAGCCACGGCAGACAGGCATTTTGATTTGTCGGGCATGCAGGCAGCAGGCATTGAACTTGACAAACATGATGGGCCATTATGAAATCACGGGACTCTTCCGTGCATCGGGGTGCTGCCTTGCTTCTTGTACATGCTAGGGCTTCTCTATCTCTCATGGAATGGCGAGGTGTGCCGCACGATGCCATGCTGGGTTCGAGGCAGATGCTTATATGTTGTATCAAGTGCTTGCGCATGACCCAAGGTGGTTGTCTTCGGCCAAGTGTATCCTGGAGTGGTTGCGGCAAGAGGCAGGCAGCACTTTGCCCATTTGATGCTACACTTTGAGCTTGCAGGACTTTTGAAGCTGATTTGCCATCTGATGGAGCTTTAGTTTGGAATCATGTTTCAAAATGTTGAGCGTGCTCCAGACATGACATGTTTGGATTGAGACTGCTGGTACACTATACAATTGCTGCATGCTGCATTCGCTTGCCGCCATTTGCCGAGTGGGCAAGCGGGATTAATTACGGGGGGAGCATTCAGAGAGCAATGCCTCCCGAGCATGCCCGGCCCTTCTGCGCAAACTTGCGCTTTGCATTTGCATTTCTGTTCCCAAGGCGTTTCACGTCGCTCTAACGAGCACATCCCGAATTCCGGCACAGGCTCTTTGCCGCTTTGAGCTTCATGCCAAACTCACTCCTCGGAGGTTGCAGCATTTGCAGCTGATGCAGTACGCCGAAGGTGGGCCTCGGCCCGATTGCACACCAAACTTGGGCCACTTGTGCACACTTGCCTACCGTGTCGATCCCTGGTGACTGCTTTGTTGTGGGTGGCTTACGGTTGGACAAGTTGTTGCTAAGCAGCTTAGTTTCTGGAGACTTTCTCTTGGCATTCACGCAGTGCCAAGTAATTTTCATAGCTCTCGACGCACCAGCTTTGCGAGGCGTCTGCACTGCAAGTCTCTTGGACTTGTGAAGCAACAGCAGATCCAAAGACCGCGATCGCTGTGACCGGGCTTCAACGTGCGACATATTTGAGTCCATACTTATATATATATATTATATATATATATGTATATGTGCACGATATATGCAAAGTTATGCCAGTGGCGTTGTCGCAATACCTTGCCATACAGTGCTATGATGAACACGTACAGCATGTTGAAAAGTGTCGAAGAGTTCTGTATTGTGGTGCAACACAGATGTGCTCTGCTTTGCTAGATACACGTGTTTTGCACCCACTCGTGCAGCTTTGCTTGATTGAAGTGATGATGTCTCTTCCCTTGAGGTTAGCTTTCTGCTTCGTTTTTCTTGCAGCTGGGCCTCCTCTTTGCAATGCTCAGGCTTGTGCGCAGAACAGGGGTCCTGGAGCCATGAAGTGTAACTGCGCCAGGTCACTAACGTAGTGTTCACAGACAACTGGAATGAGCTCTGAGTCTTGTCTTGCAGCTAATCCTACTGGCCTTTGCGCATGCGCAGACTGCCTCTGCCAACCAAGGGAAATTACGAGGCACTATTTCCTGGGATCCACCAGCGGATGTGACTGGCATTACGCATTACAACGCTGCTCGGCATTCAACTCTCGGAATTTTGAATAAGTGGCTGAAGTATGTTTGGGATGCTGACTGAGCAATCTGCGGCGCAGTCAACCGACGTGTCTGGATTGAATGCACACTTGTGAGCCTTGCCTCCTTCAACAGGCAACAAGCAGTTTGTGCAGCGACAGGGGCATTGTGGCCTAATAGACACTTACTTGGCTTATGGTGCGAAAGTCGACGAATCCCCGAAAGTTGATTGACCAGGTTTTCATTGGCCTTTGTTCTTGCCAGGCAAAAACTTATTGAACTTGAGCACGGCGCACGGTCCAACCGAGCTGCTGAACATCATTGGGGTGCCAGCAGCTGTCACAGTTCATGGGCTGGGTTGTCTACATGCCGAGAGGCGAAAGATATTCAAGAGGGGCCTGCAGCTTGCATGTGAATGCTATGCCACGAGGGGAAGGTCCTTTTGCGCGCTTTGTGTAGCTTGGGCTGTGGATAACTTTGGCAGAATTCTCTGACACTTCCAGCCAGCTGTCCACTTGTGACGATCAAGCTTGCAATTCTCATGACCGTCCTCCCGCCCAGCGGCCCGCCCAGCGGCACGCACGCCCGCCCACATGTACGCACGTTCGGCCAGCAGGGGCAGGAGCCACTCCGGTGATGGCCGAGCAACATCAGGCGATGAAAGTGAAGGCCCAGCAAAGCTAGAACAGAAGCCTTTTGAGGTCTCTAAAGTCAAGTCCACGAAGTGCAAGTTTTAGGACAAGCTCAATGCCCGACTGGCTTCTATCACTTCTATGCAAGATCTGTGCAATGCATTGTTTGCTCCGCGCAAGGAACCCGAGATCAGAGATGCTCCAGTCTAGGCTTGATCAATGTGCAAGCCAACACCTCGCTTGGTCTTTCCTGCCATCCTGGTACAGAGCGGTAAGACATGGTACTTTCACCCTTGGTTTTGTTGAACACTCGAAGCAAGATATACTTGTGACGTGTGTGGCGACAGCTACGCATAGCACTCCCCTGTGACCAAACGTTCGCTGATTGGGTGCGCTTCATTGTATGCATGAAGCCCATCCAGCCCGGGAAATGAAGTCGTTTCCATTCAGCCCAACAGTGAAGGCCTGGAGAAATGGGTCTGCTTTTTCCACTCGCTGCTCACCCAAGGTTTTTCAGGCGTGCAGCCCCGACTTGAGCTTCGAGCAAACAGCAGATCCCGATGGCACGTTGGCTGGGTTTCCTTTTGCAGTCGCTTGGGGCCCAAACGGCGACTTGGCGATCAAGGATAGCCGGCTGACCCTTGCTGTGCTTGAGTGATGTTACCTCACTGTGTTGTACTTCAGCAGACGACCCAGTGACAGTCTTTGCAAGACCGCCAATTTCAGCCATCAAGATGGCGCTGAGCTTTGTTCTAAATCTAAATTTTTGCTTATCATGCGCTGGTCAACGTGGTCCTCTCCATCACCTTGTTGTCATTTGTTGAAGTGAAGGCTGGAAGGGGCTTGAAGGCCAGCGCTCCAAAGACACGCTGAGGGTTGACGCTTATGAGAGGACTCCTCAGGCATTTGTTCATCCCAGGTGAAGATTATGACGTTCCAGCCCGGCACTGAGAGCTGAAAGGCGGCGTGAACTGAATTCATTGAACTTGAAGGTAGGCACCAATGAGATGTATTCGGTCAATGCCGCCGACGGTTCCTACTGGAAAGCTTGTGGCAGCTGGCTCAGATGTTTGTGCTCCGCTTTGCATACAAATTTGGCCAACACAAAAGATGGGCTAGATTGCAGCCTGTGGCTTTTACATTGTACCCAGGTCAAGGGCAGTATCAGCAGCCATATGTCTGCAAGCTCAGACATTTTTTCGAGAGGGATCATGCTTCAACAAGATGCCTGAGGCTGCATACTTCATAGTCAAGCCAATGCCTGACCAGCACGGAGCCCACTATGCTTTGTTGTCAGAGCTCCTGCGAGTGACCGGCATGCCCGCAGGGGGTCTGCAACCTGGGGTATTGGACATTGTTCTTTGCTCAGATTGCTTGCGCTGGTTTTTAGGCGGCTGTGATTCTTTCTGTTTTCGTCGTCTCGGCTGGAGGTTTCGACTGGCATCTCTCAGCAGCGCCAGCACCGCCCTTGAATTTTGTTTCCTTCACGGACACGGATCCAGATGCTGGTGAGGTGCGCACGTGATGCAGATTCCTTTGTTTGTCAGTCAAGCGTCATGCCCAATGCTCGCCGGTTCATTTGCCGACCCCTGCTCAGATTGCCGGCACGCTGGTCTGGGAAGTGCAGGGGACGTACAATTATGATTGGGATCCAACATTGCTGCTGCTTGGCCAAGCAGCTGGAACCAATTTGCTCAATCTAGTCATTCTACGCGGTATGGCAACACCAGTGTATGCTCCTAGGTAGTCAGCACGTAGCATGTACATTGAGGGTCGTTTGCTTGAGGGTTTATTTGACTGGAATGTGGTTGTGTTGGCTCAAGAAAAGGAGCGGTAGCATCAACAGGGTTTGCATGTTCCCAACTGGCGTGGCCACTCTTGCCTGCCGCCGAAATTTCTCAGCCCTGGCTGGATACGGACGCCACGCCGAGCTGGGAGGACGAGCCACACAGGAGAGTGGCACAGGATCAGCGAGCAGCTTGGCACAAGATATTTTTTGGATTTAATTTGGCGCCTCCAGATCCGAGGGGACGACATCTGCGTTTTGAGGGCCGCAGGACATGGACCGCTGGGAGTTGCTAGAGGAGGAATTGCGCCAAAGCGTTGCCTGAGGAACGCTTCCAGCCCTTGTGCTCCGGGAGGTTCCTTTAGAAGTCTACAATAGACCGCGTCCTCGCTTCAAGGGGACACCTGGCTCGCGCAGGCAGCGCAAAAAACGGGAGTCGGCCTCTGAAATAGGGGTCCCGCCACAACGTCAAAGTTGCAAGTTCCAGTTTGACGCGTTGAAGATGAGACTGAAGCTGTCGCCGCCGTCGGCTCCGACGCTCGGTCTTACTTTGTTTCCCACGCGACCAGAAAGACCTATGCCGAGGCAACAAGGCTTGGCCCGCCGAAGGGCCGAAGACCGAGGAAGTAGCTTTCGATTTCGGATGAGCCGGAGAGAGCGCAGAGCTTGCAGAGTCTGTCGAAGGAAAGCTTGCCTCGTCGCAACCAGCCTCCCAGTTGTTGCCACTCAGCTTCAAGCTAAATCTTTTGCCTACTCGTGCCAATTGCGAGTGTTGTCTATCTTGGTGGAGAACGGGCTCGCCGCAAGCCGTCAGTCTTCAAGATGTGGATGGTTCTGGTAAAGAAGCCATGGCGTCTCACGACCCCCTCAGAAAAGCTTGCTGGTTCCTTCGCTGGCAAATAGCGTACGCGTGATGCCGGTAGTGTTACGTCTCGTGCTGTGTTCCATCCGTAACAGATGTGTCATCTCATCGCTCGGTTTTTTGTATCCAGAACGCCGGCAGCGTCAGCTGCTTGGACGTCAGTCGCCCTTACCATTTGTAGACCCCTGCCAAGAAACAATTGCGAGAAGTTTTAGAGCACGCGCCGGGGAATGGCGTGCGCCTTGAACACATCAAAGCCGAATTGCAGGCTGCAGGCTCTTTACAAAAACGATCGCCCCGTAACGCGGGATCATGCGCAGAGATTGTCTGGCATCGTGCCGATCTTCCTGAGGTGTTTGTGGATGTCTGTGGAACAATTTGAAGTTCACCGCGTCACATTTACATGAAATGTGCAAAGGGTAAACATCTGGCAGACTTATGACCTGCGTCAAGGGCCACGTGCTTTCTTACTTAGCGTTGCGCGGCCTCCACATAGACGGGGGAGTCAACATTCCACGGAATATAACAACGCCAGTACATGTTCCTAAGTAACGAGCACTAGCTTGAGGGTAGTTTGCTTGAGGGCTTATCCGGCTCGAATGTGGTTGTGGTTGGCTCAACGTGCCGCTGCCGGGCGGGGGCAGGTTTTGTTCTTCGTTGGTCCCGTTTTCCTTGTTTGGCGTGTTTCTTCCCTGTTTGAGTACTGCAATGGTTAACGGTCTCAGATGTTCACGGCCAAGAGAGAAGGCTTGTCGCACTCAGCCATGCTCGCGATAGGTCTCACTATGCGATCTATTCAGCGCAAGATACAGGTGGCACTGGGGAGGTTGAGCTCGCCCAAGTTCGTCTTCCGGATACCAGCGCCCTGGATTTTGCAACCTCGCATCAATCAACTTCTGCAAGACACAGCCCTGTATTTCAAGTTCGTCGTTTCTGAAAGAATTGTCACGGGTGTGGGTTGTAGGGTGCTGTCCAAAGCAAGGATTTGCTGGCACGTAGTGTGCGAGGAGTGTTCTTGACTTGCAGGATGTCAGCTATGCCAGTCATCAACCCATGACTGAGGCTACACGTTCCCCGAGAACACTGACCAGCAAGGTGGAGTTTGTTTTTTGAAACTTGGAGAAATGCAACATTTGTCGGTGCAAGTGTGCCGGGTGCACACATTTTATCTCATGAACACCCTGCACATTCTGCCAGAAGAGTTTGGATTTGTGAAACGAGGATTTATGGCTACAATCAAGATGGCCGAGCCTCCACAGCTTCTGTGTCACACTGCTTTGAGTCGATGTCTGGAACTTTCACAACAACCTCGGTGCCTTGGATAAGTATTGTAAGGAGCGCACAAAATAAGCTTGGACACCACTTCAAGCTTGAAGTCACTTCCACAGGTGACCACGGTCACTGCCACAACATCCACATCACTCACGGTCACCGCAGATCCAGGGCAGGCAAGCCTTTGGCAGACAAGCATCCGAGTCCGTATGAGATGGGTATGGGTGAGCGTCGTTTCTGACATTGTCATAAGGTGTCTGACATGTTCATTGGATTTCGCTTTCCTGCCAGGTGACCATTACCAATGTCGCCTTTACGGACACAGTCACAGACATTTTCTGGGTTCTCGGCACAGTCACCTGGACAGCCCCGTCCAATCCAAATTTTGCTCACTTCCAAGTCGTGATTGTCGCGGCCTCAGAGCCCAGCAAAGTCCTTGCGGGGTAACTGCCGAGCTGAAGGCGCAGACAGCAGACGGCGCAAATGGAGGTGTTCTCAGCGTGGCTTGACTGAACCAGAGCAAATCGTTTTCCAGCATGTTTGGAGAACTGGTGTACAGCTGTGCAATTTCAAAGCAACTTTCGGGAGCTGTTGCAATCTTTGCCTTGTTCGAGGACAACACCTATGGTACAGAAGTGCCAGTGGGCGTCAATCAGCTGGAGATCCCCGTTGGAAGCGGCAGGGGTGTGGCTCGCAGGACTGAAGCTTTCAAACATCCGAGCTTTGATCGTGTATTGGCTCGGCGGAAGGGACACTCTTGGCAACTGGGCAAACTACGTGGTAGTTTTCGCATTCCGCATCTCAGCTCAAGCTTTTGGAGTCCAGCAGGGGCGCTGTCCAAAGCTGACGCTTTGTGAAATCCAAGGAACTGATATCAATGTCACTTGGCAGTGCACATACTGCGGCAATGAGCTCGTAGCGTTGATGGACTGGCGAAGGCGGTTCTGTCGGTTGCTTACCAACTTGAGGCCTATTCACCTGCATCCGAGGCCTTGGCACCCGTTGAACAAGCTTTGGTAATGTGTGATTCTTCAATCCAAACTGAGCACATTGAGTTTCTTGGATGTTGGAATTTGCATGCTGGGCAGCATCCTTCTGTGAGACAGGCAGGGTCCTTCATGATCACAGACTTGGCTGATTCAAATGGCAGCGCTGCGCTTATCCCAAAGCACTTCATGAAGAGTGATGACTTCTGTTTGATGACACGTCGGCGCTGCACTCCACTGACTGTTTGTCTTGACCGAGATCTTGGAGGGAGTTGGGCTGGAGATGGACTGGTGGCATCAGTGCAATTTACAGATTCTTGACATGCATACATAGCTGAAAGACATCGACATTCCTGTTCGCATCCGTTTTGTTGAATCCAGTACTCAAGACTTGTTTGGAATCACGTTTTGCAGCTTGCGTCTTTCTTTGCTGGGGTGAGCCTGAGGATGAGAATGCAAATCATTTGCAGATCACTGGTACGATTTCCTGGACTTTTGAGACCACGACGGACCGGGCATATTTCTCACCCGCTTTGTGTAAACGCCGTGTGGCATCCAGGCTATTGCATTGAAGGAGCATGTTGCAGCCTGGAAGCTTGGCTGCTCTTGACAAATAGATTACTGAAGAAACCTGACCTAAACCCACAGTAAACCCAATCTAAGAGAAGCTTCAACCAATCCGAACCCACTTGAGACCCACCCTTATGCCCCAAACTAACTACAAACGAATCCTGACCCACCCAAAACCCCAGCCAACCCTGCGCAATCCTAAACCCACCCTGCACCAACCCTGAGTTGACTCTAAGCCAACCAATCCAACTCTAAGCCAGCCCTGAATCAACCTGATCCATCCCACATCAACCCTGAAGCAACCCTAAACCCACCTAAGCCAACAAAAGAACTTTATACCAACACCACCCTAAGCCAACACCAAGTCATAGCCTAACCTCTACGAAGCATAAAATCGTCCAACACCCCTTCTCAACCCCAAAGAAGCCGCTCAAGCAGCTAGCACGACTTTCCTCTTGAAACTTCAAATGCCAACACCACCCCGGGGAGGTTCAGCCACTCTTGTTCGTGTAGTTGTCCAGCCTGCAAAAAACAAACAAATCCTGGAACAGAACAACACTCTTCCCAAAACAAGTTTTGACGTCTTTGATCCATTGGTGATTTGGAATGTGCTAATCCGGGAAAGGTGTTTTTCAACCAGTGTTTTTGGATTGTCTTTTCTCGGTCCTTTTGGCGCTTGCTTTTCAAGCATGTTTGACGTTCCTTTTCATTCATGGGTGCATAGTGCATGGACTGATGTTTGCTTCAACATTTTGGAATTCTGGATAACTGTGTTCCGCTGGCAGCGCAGCACTATGTCACTAGCAATGGAGCACATTTGCATGCTGAATCTCAACCAGCTCTTAGCTTGTTGCACGCTGCTAAGTGGCTACATAAGAAGGAGTCTAGTAGCACAGCAGTGAGGCATAACGTAGAACTTGCGGGATAGGTGAATGATCGGTGAATGAGCCAATTGTCCTGGACACAACCAACTGCAGGCATTAGTTGAATTGACGAATCATTTCCGTATCCGATCTCGCTCCTTCTGTGCAGGACTATGGCTTTGTTTCCGATTGGAAAATCTACCTGGCAGAGGATGAGACAGGCGAGTGCTGCACGAGGTTTGTTCCTGTTTGTTTGTTCTCGCGAGATATTTTTGGAATAACAGCAGACAGGCTTCTTCCCCGGGTAGCTTTCGCTATAGGGGCTCTTACTTCCAAGGAGGTGGGCTGTGTTTTGCAGGGTGCTACTGAGGGGCTATGGTGGTGGGCGCTGTTGTGTGCTCAAGGTGCTGTGGTGGTGGCAGTGCTTGTTTGGCGCCGCAGTCAGGGTGCTGGTCAGGGTGCAGGTTTTGTTGCTGGTCTCGGTGCTGTTTGTGTGCGGAATGGTGGTGGTTTCTGCTGCAGTCAGGTCGTTGGTCAAGGTGCTCTACTCGAGCTGAGTAGTAGCATGATACTGTCAAACTGTCAAAGTCATCTTGGTGCCATCAGGAGGCTGCCATTGCTTATCAAAGGAAATTTAAATGGAACTTCCGTCGGTGTTGCGGCAACTATTTGAAAGCTAGCTTTCTGAGAAGCGCGCGGGAAAATATTTGCTGGTGTGTAGCGGAAGAAAAGAGTGTGAAAAAATGCGCATCCGACCCCGGCCTTCGGCGCCTTGGGATGCTCGCAAGTTAGCCGGATTGCGGCGCCTGGTCGGGGAGTATTCCCGGAGCATTCTCGACGGCGCCGCGGACATTGGCACGGACATCGCGCGCTTTTGCGCAGCGCTTTCGCAAGGTCAGGCACCGATTCCGTGGCAGGCGCGGCAAGCCCAACAGCTGTACACAGGCCCACAGCCAATCGATTCGGACGAAGTCGCCCGACTGGAGTGTCGGGACCGGCTGAAAGTTTCAGCGCTTTTCGCAAGGTCAGGTCCAGTTTGCGATCTATAGAAAGAAATATAGCGAGAGTATAGGTATCCATATCCATATAGTCCATATAGTATATATATATATATATACATATTTGGAAAGCGCAGCCATGCAATCTGGGGTTTGTGCTGGTGTGTTTTGGGAAGGAGTGTGCGTGTGGCGAGGCACAAACAAGCAGGAACTCGCCACCGTTGCGAAGACAGAGACGCAGGATGGAAGCTTCTCTTTCTCGCCCTTGGTGCGACTGAACAGTTGCATGGCCTTCAGGTGGCTGTGGACGCAGCAACTCAAGATTCCTTTTTGTACGTCTCTCGTCAGCATGGTGGATTGGTGTTCAACCTAGTCTGCGCAGTGTGCAATCAATCCCCTCCAATTCTCCGCCAGCGACGCTGCCGGCTTGTGGTATCCCACAGCCGTGGCCCAACACAGAGGGGCAGCTAGAGACACCAAGCCTGAGACGCAGACAGACATAGAGACGCACAGAAACACGCACGCGCACACGCAGAGACGCGCGCAGACAGACGCACAGAGACGCGCGCACACGCACACGCACGCGCGTGCACGCAGAGACACACACACACACACACGCGCGCAGACGCACGCACACACACACACACCCGCGCACCCGCGCGGGATGAATGCAGAAAGACGCAGAGGCGCTCAGAGGACACTTGCGCAGAGTCGCGCGGCACAGACGCGCAAAGAGACACAAAGAGGGGCGCAGAGACAGAAAGTGATGTTAAAATCGGTGGTTACTTTGCTTCCAAGTGCAAGTGCTGTAGTGTTCAAACAAACAGTCAACCGATTGTAGTCTGCAGCAATCCACCTTTTACACATGCGATGTAGTGAGCTCAAGGCCTGCAGTACATGCAACACAAATGCAGGAAGTGAAGCATGTAGTCTGACACGGCCCCTCAGTTAAAAGGTCTTTGTAGTACCTTGTCAACTGAAGTGCAAAACATGGATTGACAGTAGTGATGAAAACCATTGTTGTTCATCAATTCTACTGTAGTGACAAAAGTAGTAACCTGCACTCAGTAGTTCTCGCTGTTCAGGTTCCAGCTCGATGTAGTGCGCTGGACGGAAGTAGTGAGGCAGGCACTTGTTGTTGTAGTAGAGCCTGTGCTCAAAGATGTAGTCCCCAGTTCTGGGTGCGGTAGTCTTGGACCTTCTGTAGTCGACTGTCCAAGGTCGCAAAGTAGTGCGTGGTGAAAAAGGTTGTCATGTAGTTTGGTGCTCCTCGTAGTCGCTCATCGTCGATTTCTGGACATGACATGCGCTGGTTGTAGTCCCTGAGGAAGCGGTGTAGTAGTGCCTTGTGGTGTTGTGTGAGGTTTGTCATGGTGAGTAGTGTAAATCCGCAGTACTGGATACTCTTGCAGAGAATTGTAGTGATTGCCTTGTGTTGGTAGTCGTGGAGTTGGTCTCTGTTGTAGAGGTAGTGGAGTAGCTCAGGTAGTAGTAGTGGCGTGTGGTAGTTCCAGAGATAGTTGCTCCTGAGGCTGTAGTTGTCGGTGAAGATGGTCATGTTGTAGTTCACCTTGTAGATGGTCTGTGGCAGTGGTGTAGTTGGGAGGTAGTAGTTCTGTTGTACCGACATCATGTAGGAGATGTAGTCTCTGGTGAAGTGGATAAATTGTCCTGAAGTGAGGTACCTCAGGAGTAGTGGTTGTTCAATCTGCAGTTGGATGTTGACGTAGTTGTTGTTGTCGCCGGTTGTAGTGTGAAGGGAAGTCGTATGGTAGTAGTGCACGTTGGCTGCTTCAGGTAGTGAAACGCTGAGCAGGGTGGAGTTGTAGTGGGGCATCCGAAGGTCTCCAGGGATGCAGTAGATGGGTTGTGTGTAATCCAGTTGTGCAAGTGGAGTTGCTTATTGATGTGAAAGTAGTTGATACTCTTCGAGTGTGAGTGCAGTGAAAAACTGTGTGTGGGGTGTGTTGTCGGGCAGTGGTGGTGTAGTGGTTGTCTGGTGCTCAGTGATGTGTAGTTGGTCCATCACTGTGGTCGGGTTGTAGTAGACTGTGTTGCCAGGTGTAGGATGGTTGAAGTGATAGTTGGAGTCGTTGTATGTTTGAGGTGGTGGAGTTCCATGGTTGCTGGAGTCCGTAGTGACAGCCACCTCCGGTGTAGACGCCCTGTCGGGTGTAGTCGCATCTCCCATCGTAGCATCTGCAGTACATGGAGCGGCCATGGCTGCAGTGGAGTGCGAATGTAGTGAAACGGGGCAAAAACAAAATGAGCCTGAGTAGTTGCTATCAGGCAGGCGGCGCATGCAGACATGTAAAACAAACAACTGTAGTGTTGACTCAGCCGCCAAAAGCGCAAGTGCAAATACATGTAGTTGCTGTTACTTACATACCAAAAGTGTCGTGTTACATGTAGCTACTTACATACATGAAATGTCCAAAGTCGTTGTTGTTGTTGTGAAACTGCTGCGCTGGTCGTTCGTAGTGCTAAATGCGTATTCCAATGCTCTGGATGAGCCTGTGTAGCGTTTCTTTGCTGATGTATTTGGTAAACAAATCTGCGCTGTTGTGGAGTGTGTTGATCTTAAGGATTCTGATGATGTCATGCTTGATGAGGTCTTGTGTGTAGAGAAATTTAAGGTCGATGTGTTTTGCTCGTTTGCTAGTGCCTTGTCGTGTAGCAATGCTCTTGCCTGCTGTGGAGTCTGTGTGGATGCGTAGGTTTAGCTTGCTGCAAATGTTGGTTTCAAGTAGGAAGTTTCTGAGGTGTAGTCCCTCATTAACTCCTGTGCAAATGGCGTAGAGTTCAGACTCTGCTGAGCTGAGTGCTATTGTAGCTTGTGTTCTGCTGCCAAATGCAACTGTTGTTCCTAAAAAGATGATGTTGAAACCTGAAGTTGATTTCCTGGTAGTAGGGCATCCTGCCCAGTCGGCATCGACATGAACGTCGAGATCCAGGATGTTGTTGGTGTTTGCTCTGAGTGTTGTTGTTGGTTCTATGGTGAATTTGTAGTGCTTGGTGCCGTGCAAGTAGCGTAGTAGATGTTTGACTCTCTTTTGTGAAAGTTCTGTAGGTGCTGTGAGGTCTCGTGCTAGTTCTTTTGTGGAGTATGCAATGTCTGGTCGTGTGTATGCTAACCATTGAAGTTTGCCAACAATCCTTCTGTACCTTTTGTGTTGTTCGTGGTCAAGTAGTGCTTCATCTTCTATTGTTGGTTTGTAGTGTGCAATTCCTGGAGTGTTCACTGAGTTGCAGTTGTTCATTCCAGACTCCTCGATCATGTTGTCGATGTAGGAGTCCTTTAGTCCAAGATTGCAGTAGTTGCCAAAGTGGTCGATGTTTCTTCCAAGAAATTGTTGTGGTTTGCCAGGTTCGAGGTAGCCGATGTGCTTGAGTAGGACCTGCTTCTGGATGGCCTCGAAGGTGGAGTCGACAGTAGTCTTGTCACCAAGTACCAAGAGGTCATCCACGTAGACCATGATGTAGCAGTCGCGAGTCGCATTGGTGTAGACGTTAGGTTCTGACTTTAGTCTTACAAAGCTGAGCTTTTGTAACACTTCAGCCAGGTAGTCCTGCCATGCTTTTGGTGAACTGCGTAGTCCATACATGGCTTTCTTTAATCGCCAGATTTTGTCCTGTTGTGGACAAAGTTCTTTAGGTGGCCAAAGGAGACGTCACGTTGTTTATCGTCGTGGTCTTTTGCGATGGGTGCGTGTAGAAATGCTGTAGAGACGTCACCTAGTCGCGCGATCCAGTTTGGTCGTGACATTTGTAGTGCGAGAAGTGTCCGGAGTGTCGTGAACATTGGTGTAGAGGCGTAGACGGAGTCTTCGTCCTCGATCTTCTCTGTGTAGCCTTTTGCGACGATTCGGCTTCGTACTCCTGGTCCTTTCTTTCTGTGTACCCATCTTGTAGGTATCGCTTCTCTGATGACGTTGTCGTCGACGGTAGACGCATCTACTTCGTCGTAGACGTCATGTAGCTTCATTTGGTTTGACTCGTGTTTCATTCCTTCCAGTAGTTGTGTTTCGTCGTAACCTTCGTTGTCGAAGATTATGGGTTGGTCTTCTGAGGTGTCGTCGTTTGTGTAGGGGGTGATGGATTTGCCGTTGGGAAGTGTCACTGCGTTGATTTTCTGTCGTAGTGGTGGTGGTTCTTTGGTTGCTTGCTCCGTTGATCTGATTGTAGTGTCCTTTGAGGTCTTCTGTGCTTTAGTTGGTTGCATTACTTCTTCCGGAGTTAAACGTCGTAGTGTTTGTCGAGGTGGTGCTGGTAGTGGTGGATGTTGTCGTCCGGTTGGTGAAGTAGCCATAGGACTATCCGGTAGTGGTCGTGAACTTGACGTCGATGTGGACGGAAGTCGTGGAGGTGGTGTAGTGCGTTGTTGTTTTGTTGCGGGTTCCGCAACGATGTCGTCCGTAGCGTTCGTTTGTTGTCCGAAATCTTGCGTGGACCTTCTTTTCTCTGACGGTTGTAGTTGCGTATCCAACAGTGTTGCGAACGATGGGTTGTAGGTGTTCCGTCGTGGTGCCCATGGTGTGCCGGAAACTTTGTTCAACAGTGCGAGGTCGTATTTGAAGTCCGGTTGTAGTCTCCGTACTGTTCGTACCTTTTGTACGCCTGATTCCGTTGCGACGTAGTTTTCTCCGGTTTCGGAAACTTTTCCGAGCCAGATGCATTTCTGCATCCGTAGGTCTGCTTTTGGAAGTTTCTTGTGTTGTGGTGGAAGGTAAAGTAGTGTCTCGCCAAATTCGCAGATTGCTCGCTCGTAGTTTCTTCCCCAGCGGCGTTCAAAGCTTGTGTAGCCGTCTGAGTGAATGACGTAGCGATTTACCGTCCATGCTGCATGTCGTACTATCCAAGGTAGTAGACAGTGCTTTGTGGACATCGTCATGCTGTAGTTGCTTTCAACCTGAGCTTTGACGACGCGGATTTGTCCGAGAAGTGTTCTATGTAGTCGCTCAACGCTTCCTTGACTGTTGCTGCTGTAGGATGGTGAATGTCGTACAGTCATTGAGCCGACTTTAGATGCTGTTGCTTTTAGTAGTGCATTGAGCGTGTCTTCGTTGTCGCTTTGTAGTATGCCTTGTGTTCTTCCAATTTTCAAAGATGAATGCTTGTAGGTTGTTGATCATGTAGTCCATCATTGATGGTTTGTCCGGAACCAATACCGCCATGCACAGTTGTGTAGTAACATCAACTGCTGTTAAGACTGGTATGGTCTTCGGATCTTGTTGTGATTTGATGTAGGCAAAATCCACTTGGATGATGGGTTGTCGTGATTGTTGTTTCTTGTAGTTGTCCTGACGTCCTTTGCCTTCAACGCAAATTGGACACCAATTTCTGTATGGTAGGTGTGTCAAGTTGTGTTCTGCTATTTGTTGTGGAGTGGGCTGCTGCGGTTGTCGTAGTCCTCTTGCTCTGTGTGCTTCATGATGCTCGTGTTGTTGTTCCTCATCGTGGTTCTCCTGGATGTACTCGTAGTCTTTCTTCACGGTGAACCTTGTTGTTCCTTTCCATTGAAATGGTAGTGCTGCGTTGCCCATGACTGTCCAGCCATCTTTGCGTTGCGAAACTTCTCCAAAGTTGTTGTGAGTGATTGTAGTTCTGTGAGGGTGTCTTATCCAGTATTCACCTTGTCTTTCCCAGTAGTCTTGGTTGTCCTCCTGTGCTGTGAGTGGTCTGTGGATTGTCTCCTTTGGTTGTGTGGTGTCAAGATCTGTAGAAGGTGCTGCTTTAGGTCTCCATATCTTTTGTGGTGCTCGTAGTTGGATCTTTGATCTGGTTGGTGGTGTGTCCATTAGCCGTTGTGGTTGTGAGCTCTGCCTTGTTGGTGTGGTCTTTGATGTTGCTCTGCGTGTAGGTGTTATCTTTCTTCTGAATCTGGTTTCCCCAGTCCAGTTGTCACCTTCTAGTCTTCGTTGTAGTTCTTGCTTGGAAAGTTGTGTTGGGTTCTCTTGTAGTTGTTCTTGCTCTTGCCCTTGTCTGTTGATGATGGTTAGTCGCCAATCATCTAGTTCTCCTTCAGGTATTGGGCAACCGCTGTTGTGTGGTGTGAATAATGCTTTGCGTGGTCGTTTGTGTACTCTGATGGCGTAGTCACCATCAAGTTTCCAGTAGTCAGTGTTTCCACCAAGGATCTGTCGTAGTCCTTGGTGTGTGTGGGTGAGTGGTGCAATTTGTTCTTGTTGTTGTACTGTTTTCTCCGTAGGTTGAATCACAGCAATGGATTTTCCATTGTCTGTAGTCATTGGGTAGATGTCGAATCCTGTAGGGATGTTGATCTTCTCTGCTCGTAGGTAGAAAAGTCCTGAGTGTCTTATAAGGTGTGCTTGTTGTTGTCCATGTGTGATGGCGCAATGTCGTGGAGTGAAGTCAAGTCCATATCCTCTATCAAGTAGTCTTGATGCACTGAGGATTGGATATTTCACCTCACAAACGTAGTAGGGTATCATGATCCTGAAGTTGTCCTGCTTGTAGGGAACGTGCTTGATGCCGTAAACAGGAATCTTCTTGTTTGTAACCGTGTAGAGTTGCGGAACTGATTCTCCACAAGGTCGTAGCGGTAGGTCTGGTGCGTAGTCCTTCGGGCAAACATGTGTAGATGCTCCTGAGTCGATCAACAGGTGGTGGTATGACTTGAAGTTGGAGTACATGATGTAGTGTGTGAAAGTGTCCTCAATCTTCTTGTTCCTTTGTTGTTGTCTTGCTGCTGCAATGTTAAAGTGTGGCTGTGTGGTGTCTTCTTGTAGAAATTGTTGAAAGCTCTTGCTGTGGTCGTTCCATGATGTTGTGTGTGTTGTTCTCTTACCAAGTAGTGATTTGGATCTGTGCTTGTGTAGTCGTGAGTTTGCTTGTCTGATGTGTCCAACGGTAAGGTGTGACTCGTTGATGCCTCCAATGTAGTTTGCTGTGTCCTCATAGCTGTTGTCATTCCAATCCCAGCTGTTGTCATAGTCGTAGTCGTTCCAGTTCTCCTCCATGTAGTTCATCTCGTGTTGTCCTTCTTCTCCTTCGTAGTACCAGTCCCAAGTGTCGTTCACATCCTGAGGTAGTTCTTCATTGTTGTCATGATCTGCTTGTTCTTGTTCTATTGGATGTAGTTCTTCTCCTTCTCCTATGTGCCATACTGGCACTCTGCAGTCTTGTGCCCAGTGGCCAGGCTTGCCACATCGATGGCATGTTGTGTAGTTGTTGTTTCCTTTTCCGTTTGATTTGCTGTAGTTTCCTTGGCCTTTGTAGCCTTTGCTTGATCCATACCCTTTGGACCCTGAGTAGCCTTTTCCTTTGCTCTTGTTGTATCCTCCTTTGTTGTAGTTTCCTTTGCTGCCTTTGTCGAATCCTTTGTAGTGCCCTTTACTCCTGTACTTGCCTTTGCTCTTGCTTCCTTTGTAGCTGCCTTTTCCTTTTCCTTTGCCTTTGTCGTTTCTTCCTTTCCTCCATATGTTGTCAACATCCATTGGTGCAGCTCCTCCATTGTAGTTTGTTCCTACTGCTGAAGTAGATCTAGTGAAGGCTGAAATCGTCTTGTAGTAGTCCAAGATGAGTGCTCTGATCTCGATGTAGTTCGTGATCTGTCCAGCTCGCAGTTGGAGGTGCTGCTGCAGTGCTCCTTTGGTTTTGTTGAGTAGTATTGCTATTTTGATTCCATGTGGTAGTGCTGTTCCATTGTCTTTCTCGTAGCGGTTGATGTCGCATTCCCATTGTAGAAATTGTTCTTCAAACTGCGCTTCGTTGAATGTAGGTTCCAGTAGTTTGGTAAGGTAACCAACGCTTCTTGTTCCTACTGGTAGGCTGAACCTGTTGTGTAGTAGTCGTAGTGTTTCGCATCCGTTTGCGTTGTAGCGGTTTTGCCTTACTACTGTAGCTGCTGCTCCCTGACCAATGTTGATGAGGATGTAGTGTAGATCTCGTGAGAGGTCTACTGCTTTTGTTGCTTGTGTAGGGTCGCGTATGTGGGCTCTTATGTCTGTGTCCTCAATTTGTCGTGTAGCCACTTGTGCTAGTTGTAGCACCAGGTCGAAGTCTCGGTCTATGAGGCCGAGGTCTGCTTGTAGCTTGAACAGCCATTCTTCACACTGGGAGTAGTCACCAGTGAAGAAGGGTGGTGGCAGTTTGTATCTATGTAGTCTCTGAACGTCGTTGAATTGTTCTGTTCCTGCTCCCGTAGTTGTGGCTCCTACTGTGTCTGCTGTTGGGCCGTTCTCTGCTCCTGTAGTTTGTTGTGCTGAGGCTGATGCTGCTTCTCCTGACATGTCGTAGTAGTTTGGCATGTGAGTGCTGTTGCTGTGGTTGTAGTACTTACTGCTTACTGGAGCTCCCCTATGTTTAGGATCTCAGCTCCGCTACCACGTTAAAATCGGTGGTTACTTTGCTTCCAAGTGCAAGTGCTGTAGTGTTCAAACAAACAGTCAACCGATTGTAGTCTGCAGCAATCCACCTTTTACACATGCGATGTAGTGAGCTCAAGGCCTGCAGTACATGCAACACAAATGCAGGAAGTGAAGCATGTAGTTTGACAAGTGAGAGAGAGAGAGAGAGAGAGAGAGAGAGAGAGAGCGAGAGAGTGACAGAGAGAGAGGGGGATAGACGCGCGGAGCGGCGCAAAGAAAGAGGGCGCGTGGAGGAACCGCATGAACACGAAGACGCAGGCGCAGACACATGCGCGCGCGCGTCGCAATTGTAGCCACCAACGCAAGCGCAACGGCGCAAGCGCAAACCCCAGCCCAATATCACATCCAAGCGCACAAGCGCACGCGCAACTGCACGTGCGCGCGCAAGCGCCAGCGCAAGCGCAATCGCAACCACAAACGCAAACGCAAACACAAAGGAACACGCGAACGGAAACCCATGCCACAAGCACAAACCCAAACACGAGTGCAAGCGCAATCGCAAACCCAAACGCAAACGCACACCCAAGCCCAAGCGCCACCCCCGACCCAAACGCAAAGCCAAACGCAAACGCAAACGCAACACCAACGCCAACACAAACGCAAACACACACTCACAAGCACACACACACACACACACCCACCCACCCACCCACGCACGCACGCACGCACGCAGGCACGCACGCACGCGCGCGCGCACACGCACACACACGCACACAAGCACACTCGCACGCACACGCACGCGCGCACGCACGCGCAAGCCCAAGCGCAAAGACAAACGCACGCATGTGCGCGCGCCCGCCCCACCCCCCCCCCCCCCCAATATGCGCACGCACAGGCACACGCACACGCACACGCACACGCACTCGCACTCACACACGTGCACGCGTACCGCTACCCGCACCTGCATCCCCACCGGCTGCCGCACCCGCACGTGCACGCGCAGTCGCAGGAGTGCACGCACGCCCACGCGCACGTGCATGCGCACACTTTCATACAAACACACAGCTATACACGTATGCACAATTTGCAGATATAACACGCATACAAAGAGAAGCGCAGCGTGACACACACGCACACGCACACAGTCACATGCGCACGCAAGCACGCAGACTCAAAGACACACACACACACTGACAAAGATTGAGGTACAGCGAGGCAAAGGTAAAGCGAGACAGGGTGACAGGAGCAGATAAACTACACCCGGACACACGGACAAAACACACAAAGTAGCGGTCGCATACATGGGTACCTGCCTTGCCACCCGCCTTTTGGTGTTTTGTTTTGTATTGCACCAACAGCCACATCACATAGGCACGCATCATTTCTTGTGAAGCACTTAGGTGATGGTGTATGCCTACAATGAACATGGTGAGTCTCCAACTGGAGCCTGGATCTTGCTGGAGATCGTCGGTTTGCTTGTGCGCAACATAGTTCATCCTGTCTCTGAGGTAGCTGCATATATGTGGGACGACGGTAGGCCCCCGCTTCCAACCACGACCAGCAGCACAACCACCAGCACAACCTTGGATTTTCCTGGCTGCACAGTGTGGGGCTTAGTTAGCAGACTCAAAATTCATTGGGAATGTGCATCATTGTTCCGCAGTCTGTCACCTTCTCCGACACAGACTCTGCTGCGAATCAGCTTGGTGGCGGCTTGAATTATGTAATGTGTGATATGGAATGCCTTGTACCACAAACTGGCAGGTCCGAGCATTGTCCAATGTCATTGTCATTGTCTTGCGCCAATGTGAGGAACAGTCTCTTGGGTTGAGCCAACCGACACCACTTATTTCGACTACTGGACGGCACTCCCGTCTGTTTATTTTGTGTCTGCCTTATCATGTTGCAGGTCCCTGCCTGGCAGGTCTACCAATCAACCACCAGAGACAACTCCAATGGGCAGATTGTGCAGGATTCAGGTGGTGCAACTCAATTTGCCGTGGGGACCCCAAAATAGATGGAAAGTGCAATCCTAATTGCTTTGGCTGAATCGAGATTGGCACAACATCGATGACACTGGGCTCTGCTCAAGCCAGGCCATCGCTGCCTTGCGCTGTTGCACGCTTTGTTCTCACTTCTTTTTGTGGATGAGTGCATGCTGGAAGCAACATTTGCTGTTCTGGAGGCAAACAAGCGATGCGCAGCCAGCGAACTGGATTGTGGTCTTGGGGTGCTCTGCTGAGTCCACCATCCCAACCCGGATGCCTTGCCGTGAAAATTGGTTTGCTTGTCATGCATTCAGCAGTGAGATTTCAAAATATTTTTGTCAGACTACTGGTAGGTCATGACATTTATCTCTAGCCTAGCATTTGCTTAGGTACCGGAACGACCTGGCCGCCAATGACTCGAGTGCCATTTTTGGACATGTTGCTCAAGGCCCTCCTAGCGTGAGAACAGCCGGCAAACTTAGGCCTATCAAAACCCGTACTCAGGATGCGCACTTGCCTTACTCAAACTGACACGAGATGAGCAATGCCTCACGCTTGCGCCTTGAGGCCGTGCCCCTCTATGATGACAGTGGTGCTGCACCATCCACTGGGCCTTTCGTGGCGGACTGCCCCGCGCATCCTTTGAAACTTTCGTGTGCTGTGCTTGTTCCAACTGCGGAGGACCTGGCCTTCGACGACCAGGATCCAAAGGGGACCTGACCTTTTCTGACCTTTTCGGGTTTGTGCACGCCGATCGGAGGATACCAGCTGGGAGTACGCAGCTGGACCGGTAACATGGACCTTGGACCAGCTGACAGCAGACCAAGCCTCGGTCCAGCCCTTGGTGTGCCAGCAAGTCACCCCGGCACACGAAGGAACCTGCAGTGGACCCTGTTGCAGCTTGCAATGCAAGGTTTCTCACTACACCATTTATTTGGCAGAGGACAACTTCGATCACCTGGGGCAGACCGAGTAGATTGCTAATGATGGATGCAATAGGTTGCAAGTATTGAAGTTGGCAAGTATTTGCAGGCTTGCCAAGGTTGATGTTCAATTGCCAAGTGATTGAGCTCAGTGCTTAGATTTCTAGTTTTTTTCCTGTACTGAGATGTCAGCCTGTCTTCCTTTCTCTTTGAAGCGCATATTGACATGGCCAGGACGCTACTGGAACCAATCGGATGCTTGTGGCCACAGTGGCTCGTGATACAACCACCTTTGAAGTTGCAACCACCTCAATAGGCGGGATCGTGTTCCATGTGGTTTGCTTTGAGTGGCCAATTTGCCAGATTTGAGTGGATTTTGAAGGTTACCGCAATTTTGTGGTCATGTATTCCTCGAGCCAAAGCGGCAGTGTAATGCCATTGCAGCTTTGCTATGCTGAGCTGATTTTGATTTCAGCAGCAATGCCAAGGAACAGCTACGGTGAGGCAGCTTCTCCCGTAGGCAGGAATTAGGAATGCTTGCAGACCGGCAGACCGGGCATCTGGCCTCTGCGGCGTCGGCATTTTTGCAGGCACAGAGTATCAGGCAAAGAGCCCTTTGACCACCACGACAAGCAGCATGACAGCGACGAGCACCATGACCCAAACGGTAACCACGCTGACAACGCCACTGGGACCAAATGTACATTGTCGGTCTTGTGTGTAAAGACCCCCTACAGTAGCAACTACTCGAAGCAAGCAAGCATGCGTGAATGACTTGTGTAGGGTCAGTATGCCGTGCTGTTGCTCTTGCATCATGTGGATGTGTCAATCCGAAAGCTGAAGTAAAGCTTTCGGATAAGCGCTGCTACTGTTGCCATATAATGCTGGCGTGCAGTGTTGTTCACAGAACAGTAACATTGCTTGCACAAGTGGCCAAGACGTGCAATAGCAGCTTTAGCGGTTTCGGTTGTCAAAGTTTCCCAATGTATGATAATGGTGAAACTGAGTCAAGGTCGACAAGGTTTGGCAAAGCCGGATTTTGGGAGTCCCCTCCCTCGCACTAATCCGAACTTGGCCAGTCCTCTCGGGTTCTTTCTTGTGTGGACCCCTGTCTTGCCAACAGGACTGCAATAGGAAGGTAAGAGGAAATTGCATTTCTCATTTTGCGGGGCTGGAGAGGGACTCTACTCATCAGAGGGAGTTTGGTGTTATTCAGGGGGCCCTAGCATTGAAGGGGGGTACCGCTCAGAGCTTGTCAAACCTTGTTTCTTTAAACAAATTGCAGCAAGACATTTGCTGTTTCCTGCTGGCCGTTTTTTTCTCTTCTTCTTTTAAGTCTGGAATGGCAGCCCTTTAGACCATGAAAGGAGTTAGTATTGGTCAAAGTATTAGCAATAGCTTTGGAAACTTTATGTTTTAACATACTTTTAAGTGTGGGCCGGAAAGGGGCGTCTTTAATCAGAGGGGGTTCTAGGAGGTGCCGCCAAAAATTGAGCCTTGTTTGTTTTGGCCAAACCTTGTGGGCGTCTTTGAAGCTGGCAGTTGAATCAGAGGGGGTTCACTAATCACATTTTACCATTACTTGCAAGAATTGAGGCAATGCAAGACGCGGCGTTGGTCTGTTTTGGTTGCATGTTGAAGATACTGACCAATTTGAAGAACCATTCAAAGCACAATGCTGAACTATGACGTACTCCAGCCCAATGTCTCAGACATGATTGCTTTGCTTGGCTATGGCCTTTGATTTAAATAAGGGCTAGGCTGGGACGTCTCGTTGGGACTGGGTAAATATGGGCCCGCCTGTGAGGGACACTCTCGGAATGGCAGAAATCAAGAGGCATCTTTGCGAGCCACATACAGCTTTTGTCAATGTAGTTTCGTGATCAACATTGAGATTCAAATCCATTTAAGCAGGGAGTTGCATCTGTGTTGGAAATGCGGGAGCAACTCAGGTTAACTACATTGACGGGAACGACTACCTCACTTTTCACAATCGGTGTGAGCAACGCGGTCTTCAATGACGAGAATGATGAGTTTGGCCGGATGAGTGGTTATGTCAGCTGGGAGCCATGGCTGCCAGTTGCTTGATGCCAGATGCAGCAGTTCACGGGAAGTCCCTATCAATGTTGAGCGTACACCCACCCATGACTCTGGGTCATGTAAAGGACGTGATGGACCATTCCAGCAAGCGGTTGCACTCAATTTCCCTTGTGACCTTGTGGACCGGAGCGTGCTGTATTCCTGTCTACCCTTGTTTTCTTGTCTACTTTGCGCTCTCTCTCCTCTATTTTGCTCTTGTCTCCTTTGGTCTCCCTTTGTCTTCCCTCGTGTCTCCCCTGTGCTGGTCGCCGCTTTTTTTTGCTTTAGCTTGAGGACACTGTCTCCTTTCCACTTCTGCCGCTTTTCTGCTTGTGATCAATCCGCACACAGCGCCCGGGCACACACCGCAGACACTGCATGTGTTTGTGTTTGCACAGATTCGGCTTTCACACTCGCATGCTAGCTCTGTACACTCAAGTCTGCACATTCGCTCTAGCATTCCCCGAGATATGGGAGAGTGGCTCGTTTACAGCTGCAAGTCACATAATGATATTTGGTTGCCGTTGATCGAAGCGCAGAGCAGCTTCTGAGTACGTCAGCTTCTGAGTGCGTCCAGTGGCAAGGACGAGCCTGCAAATGCAGTGGCAGACAACATCATTGAGTACCGCTACTTGGGTGCAAGAAGGATTGCCGTGATGGGTTTTGCCTGGAACGTCTTGCCCGGAACGTGCAAGGCGTTCGGCTGGCCTTCGACGTAGCGGCAACGTTAGAGCAGATTTGGTATGAACCAAACTCCTTCACAACGTGCCCTGAACTGCTTGCTGGCATTGGAGAATTAGTTGGCCGCATCATACGCATTGGGAGGCTTGACTGTCGGCAGGTGTGGGTGCTGGCAATTTGTTCAAACATACCTTCATCGGTATTGAAGTCAAGCAGACGCCTGCAGCAACCCAGCTCGAGGTACGTGCCGGTGGGGACAACGAGGTGGGATCTCATTCCAGGAACGGGAAGGACGGCGCCTCGATTTTGCTTGTTGATTTTGAAGTTCCACTGCATCAACTGACATCTTTGCATCTTTGCATGTGTTTGTGCCAGGAAGTTCTCAGGACGCAGTTTCGAGGAATGGCCGGGCAACTGGCTCATCGTGCAGCGCTTGACATTCACCCTCACACTAGGCAGTTTGCTCTTCAGTTGAGACTTCAGGTCTACACGGTCAAGGACGTTGTTGGCGAGCAGGCGGTCGAGTATGCTGCGAAGATTCGATTGTGGGTTTGGCACTCAGACGTTGAGCTTGCGGAACACCCCGCAACCATAACACTCAAGGACAATCAAACCACAAATGTTGCGGACACCATCTACGTCAATGACTTGGCCTTCACAGCGGGCAGCTTATTCAGAGCACCACATCGAGTGCTCTCTGCTGCGTTAATTTTGCAATATGGCAGCATAGTAATTGGCGCGCACAGCAATTGTTACGCTTTGGCAGGACACGACTCCCGTGGAGTCTGCAGGTGTTTCTGTTTCTGGAACCCTATCTTGGTGCTATTCTCAGATCAAGGAATTTGCATTTTGCGAGCATGGCACCTGAGCCACTGATCTGCGAGGACTGTAACTGGTCCGGAAATGCCTGGACCAGGGGAGGAGTCAAGCATGTTTGCACATTTCTCCCTCTCTCTGCCTCTCTCTTGTCAGCTGTCTTCTTTCACTTGCTTGGCATGGCTTATATTTGGAATCAGACAGGACTGGACAATCGTTGATGGCTTTGACATCTATTTGTCAGAGGACGGTGGCAACATAGTGAAAGATGTCAACACTGTGACATGCTTCAGCTGCTCCTTTTCCAGGGCATTTCAATTTCGGCAACTGAGAGGCTGGAGTTACGTGCCAAGGAATGGTGCACCTCTCCTTTTGCCAGGTACTTGGGCTCTGTGGATGTAGGTACCAACTCCTTCACGATCCCCTTGACTACGCCGGGACCGACAGCTTGATTGCTCAAGTGTTCTGCATGTTGATGCATGCTCAGGCTGAGTGGCGCCGACACCTTTCTCGTGTATTCCAAGAACCACGTTGGCAAGGCACATTAGATGGGAATGAATCATTGCATAGTGTGGGGGATGAACAAAGCCTGAGGCAGGTCCACATCGTTTGTGGAAGAGCAGAGACGACAGTCATACAGCACACGTTCTTGTTTGCAGGCACCCTATGCTAGCGCGCAAGCCTTGGCATTCTTTTTGACGTTGACCTTGCAGAAGGGTTCAATGAGGTGATTCAATTTGGTGATCATGGTGGGCTGGAAACCACTTCAACAACTACAGGCCTGGCCCAGATGAATGCCACATGCTCATATGGGGGTGGCTCAAAATTAAACAGGAGGGGTTACGCAGGTTTTAGTCCATGTTTCCACTTACCAGGTTTCCATGTTGGTACCGGTTTTTTGAGCCACAGCCATATGTTTGCACATGCAAGAAGCCATGGTAATGTTGGTGGCCAAGTTTGGGCCACACGGCAAATGCTGGAATGCTGGTTTGCTCAGCGACCTCGACAACAACGAAGCCAGTGACGTCGATGGCAGACAAACAGGCACGTGTGAGGAAGCTGGTCCAAGCAGTTTCCTTTTAATGACCTCATTAAATCAGCAAGGTGGTTTTCTCCGACACGAACTCCGTCGCGAATCAGTTGGAAGGCGGCTGTTCACATACATGTAAAGGAGCCATACAGAATGACATTCTCAGATCGTGTATGTGGTCATTAAGCAGCATCCTGTCAGGCGTGATAACTTGGGAGCCGCCTGATCAAACCTCGGGAATCAGTTGGTGGGCAGACTTAGAATCATTTTGAAGGGAGCCTCCCTGAGGCCTGAGGACTTTGTGTGTCCCAGTATCCTAGGTATGAAGTCTACCTCTCCTACGACCAAGAGGGCAGTCCTCTGACAGCACTTTGAAGTGACTGTAGGTTTGCAGAGCGTCTTTCCTTGAGTTTCTAGCAAAGCGCTTGAGCTTGTTTGCCGAGGCTACAAGACATTGGTGCAAAACGCGAATATTGGCAGCGCATACACTTCTGTGGGAACCAATACGTTGACGCTTCTCTCCCCAACAACAAGAGAGCCAGGAACTTAGATTGTCCTAAGTGAAAGCAGATTCAGCAGCGTGAGATCTGAGTACTTAGATCTCTGTTCTGAGGACCTCAGACTCCAGTTTCCCCGCAAACTGGATCAGTGTCTACCCTTCATTTTCGGTGCGCTCTTATGTCACGACGTTCAGTGACTGAATCAGCATGCTTTGCGGCAGGGCACCCTGGCATCACATTTCGATTCAGCTCACATCCGATTGCAGGAGCCCCAGAGAGGGCTAACAAACACCTCAACCGCAACATGCGATTTGACATAGAAGCAGCATTTCAACTGGGGCAGCGGTTGTGGCAATCTGAGGTATGACGATTCCGGTGCCGTGCCGCCTCAGCCAGCCCTCACATCCCTGGAGTTCACTGATGAGGACTTTTGCTTGAAGCGGATGTTTGTGCTGTTGCAAAAGCGAGTCAACTTCAGAATTATCAAAGACCACTTTATCAACGGCGTTTCATTCAAGACGGTTTTTTTTGCATTTTCCTTGGAGAACGATAGGGGACTCACTAAAAACGATACCCCTCTGAACATGGTTTGTGAATATGATGCATTCATTCACGTCTCAAGTGTCATTCTGCTTGCAAGCAATGTGGAGCGTTGAGCGGCGTGAGCGGCTCACAAGCCCGGCGCAAGCTGCGACCTTCGAGCTGGAGCTGCCGAAGTGTAACTTGTGTACCGCGCTTGTACTGAAAGTTGCGACTTGCGACCTGGAAGTTGCAGCCAGCAAGCAAAACCGCCTAAACCGATGGCTGGGCCCAAGCGCGAGGCCGCGCGACCCTTCACCAACACTTGGGGCAGACAAGGATAGTTTAGTCCGCTGATCACATGACTGCCGCAAGGCAGAGAAGGCTATTGCGCGCTTTCTTGGCTCTAATAGCATATATCAAAATGTGAAAGTTTTCCGCAACTTGACACACGCCCAGAACGATGCCCCTGTCGATACCCCATCGATACCCCTGCAATGTCCCGGAGTTGCCAATGTGAGGCCTAGTGCATTTGCTTACAAAAGACAAGCACGCATCCAACAGCAGACATCCTTGAGCACACAGAGGCCGTTGGGATCATGATGTCGTGCCTCTTGACAGCTCGCCGTCCACTTCCTCCTGTGGCAGCGACAGCTCAGCCAGCGAAGAGTGAAAAGGTGTGTGGAAGCTTGGGAGTGGGTTTAAAAATAACCAGTTTACCCTTACCCTGCATGACTGCATGCTGCTTGGGTGCTGTTGGTGTATGCCGATAGAGATGGAACCCGCAGAAGGTGGCGCTTCATGTTCGAAAGACTACGCATGTGGTTACGATGCCAATGCTGTGTTTGCGTAGAAAGGTTGGTGGGCACGTTACGAATTCGCACGGCGCCACAGCGAGAGCGCTTGGGCACGCAGGATCCCACAGAGAGGGCGCTTTGACACGCGCAATCCTCGCAGAGGGTTCGTTGGGCACGTTACGAATTCGCACGGCGCCACAGCGAGAGCGCTTGGGCACGCAGGATCCCTGCAGAGGGTTCGGGGGGCACTTTTCAAATTCGCACGGCGTCACAGCGAGAGCGCTTTGACACTCGCAATCCTCGCAGAGGGTTGGTTGGGCACTTTACGCATTCTCACGGCGCCACAGCGAGAGCGCTTCGAGGCGTGCGATCCCTGCAGAGGGTTCATCGGGCACTGCACGCACGCGCGAAACGTGGAGAACGATAGGGGACTCACTAAAAGTAGACTACACCCCACACAGCAAATATTGACGCTGATGTTTGCATCTAACAGCACAATGCAACAGGATGCCCAGGGGGGCGTTGTCAGCGGCACCGTGAGGCCATACGGAGCAGAGTGATTGCATCATGGGTACACAGTCAGCTTTCCAGGTGGGCACCAGCAGCTGATGCAGATTTGGCCTTCACCACACAGTATGTGGTGTACTTGGCGTCAGACCAGGCAGCGTCATACTCTTTGTGAATTGATTTGACACGGTGTTGCCAAGCAACTTCTTCTTCGGAGCTGTTGGAATGTTCACTCAGCCTATGTTTACACCCGTTGCTCCTCTGCGTTTGGCGCACGGCGGGACTTGCTCTAGCTCGTCATGTTGGCCTCCAAGATATGACTCCCACGCCCCAAGGGGCCAAGCTTTGCTGAACAATTGACGCAGATTTGGACACGTTCTTAATTGCTCGGAGGCTGGAACCGATAAGATCCAGTTTGGCGATCCTGTGGCTGTGGGCACCAACGAAGTCACCGTGAGCTCCGGTGCCACTTGCAGTCCACAGGATGCTTCTTTGTTTTCTATCCTCAAACTTGTGTCTAAGGTGTCACTATTGGTAGCCGCTACCACGTGTGGAACTAAGAATTTATGCGCTGCGTGCTGATATGCAAGCTGGTAGACAAGCACAAGATTGGATGTGTCACCTTGGAACCTGGAAGAGTTGGCATGCGGAGGCATTTCACTGCATTTCACATGTGGATGTTCAAGTTGGTGCTGTTGAAGGTCTTGGTCTATGCTCAAAATGGCTATGGAGACTCCAGCTCGCCAGGTGAGCTGTAAGTCCATTTGATTTGCAGTTGCGCTGTCCTCGCGGTTGGAACGGTCGGTTGCAGGATATGTTGGCACGCCATCTGACACATCGCTGGTGATTTCGGACTTGGGATCCTCTACGACCACCACTTCCACGGTTGTAACTTCAACAGTTACAACTTCTTCATCCTCGTTCACCTCTACGGCGAGCTCAAGCACAGTGCAGAGCCCTTGGATGCTGAATCGTTGTGCGAGCGACTAGCTTATCATGAGGACTACAACAGACTTAGGTTCATCACCCTCACTTCTTCCACTGTCCGAGCCCGACGATCTATGTTTTCACATACATGCACACACTTCAACTGCGACGTACTTAACCTGCAAGCATTACACGCTCACCATGAAGATCAGCAAGTCGCTTAGGCGACGACACTTACCACTACTTCCACGGTGCGTCGCGGCTGCAAGAGGTTTCTGCCAATTGTCCAGATCTAGGTTTAGCTTTGCGGAACAAGACACAAGCACCCTTGAATACATGAAACACATGCACATGGAATCGCTGTGACTCTTGCCGCGCGTCAGATCGTGCCAGATTTGCCTCTACCAAGGGTTACAGCAACAACCACTTTGTCATCCACGAAACACGGCTGCACGTTGTACATGACGATGGATCCCGTACACACCATTCGAAATTGCCAAGTTGAGGATATCATCAAGTACGACTTTGACCGCAACAACAACGCCCACAACGACGTCACTGACATCCACATCTGTGACAACTACTACAAGCACTCGTACAACAACCAGCGTCACCATCACAAGTAGCACCATCACTACTCAAACCAGCACGAGTGTCACAGTCACCTCCAGCACAGTCAGCAGCACCTTGACGACTGTTACCAGCAGCACCACTCAAACAAGCTCGAGCTCTTCGACAAGTCTCACCTCGACAAGTAGCACAAGAACCACTCAAACAACCACAAGTTTTACCGTCACGACCTCGACGCAAACCAGCCTCACTGTGACCTCGGTCACATCAACAGTAACAACGAGTACAAGCAGCACTGGCACAAGTACGAGCTCCACCTTCACATCTACAAGTCACTCAGCTACAACTATTTTGCCACTTGCTGAGGTTGCATGCTGTCCATGAAGGTTGGACTTGGCAGCATTCCCCGTACAATACAGGTGCCACAACAACGACAACCCGAAGGCACCCAGCTTGGCTAGATGCAGTGCCCTGGATAAAATCTGGCGTGAGGGTGTCCGGCTGATGGTATGATTTGGATGAAAGCTGTTTGATGCCATTCTTCCTGTTTCGATATCGGCCTTCATTGAAGGATAGGAGCAAAGTTGTACAGGAAAACGTGCTTCCACGAGTTTTTGCCGGAGTAAGTCACTATTTCGAGACAATTGTGCGCCCTGCGCGACTGAATTGTTGCATGACATCGGTGTAGAACTGGCACTGCAGCCCTCCTTTTAATGCAACGCTGTGACCCTATCACACGCTTTGTGCTACAGCGGTCTATGCTGCTTGTGCTTCTCGTTTTCGACGAGCGGTCCAAGTATACTCGGTTGTCCGCTTTGCAAGTGCTGAGGTGGGGATGGGATCTTGCACGAGCTGCATAGGTGTTGACTCGGCAGGGACATGCCATGTTCGCAACATAAATATGAGTGAATGTTGAACATGAATGGGCGCATGACTCGGACAAATGCCAAGCATGCTTCAAGAGGATTCTGCTTCAGTCATCGGTTCAATATTTGGCTGTTATGAGTGCGTTTCTTGCAGACAGATTTACTTCAAGCACATTGTTTTACTCGCCACTACTTGCCACCAGCGCAGTTGTCAGGGATGTATGTGTGTGTGTGTGTGTGTGTGTGTGTCTGTGTGAGAGTCTTTGTCAAGACATAGGAGCTTGCCGCGAACCCTTGTGTCCCATCTCACCTGCTTCCCGGGTCCGGCACTTCAGGGACAGATATTGTGGTCCTTTCCTCACCTTTTGAAATGTCCCAGGCGCTTGCCGCTGCAGATGCTGCCAGGGATGGGGCATTGGCAGCAAATCTGAGCGCTGCTGAAGCTGATGCTGCAGGCCTGGTAGATTTGATCTTATACATTACAATGCAGCAAGCTGATGCAAGCAGGCTTGCTAGGCATGCTAGGAATGCTAGCTGGCAGGAACTTTCTGTCAGTTGAGTTTCTGTCTTTTTGTCCAACAGGTATCGCGGCGGCAAGAAGTGCCGCGATTGCTGCTGCGCAGAGTGAGAACATCACCGGGGTGGTTGAGCTTGCCAGAAGCTCAGTGGGTCAATCAGGCTGCAGGAGAGACCAGGGTAGGGTTGGGATTGAAAACCAAATAAACAGTATAACTAGAACAAGCCCAAAGACACACCTGGGCGATCCCTTCTCGGTCTGCAGCAGCTCATTGAAGAAGCATCTTTTCACGCAAATTCTTTCCCAAACAGTTTTCACTGTTATCCTCCATCTCCGCGGGCCTAAACCAACCTCTAACATCCCTCGCCATTTGTTTCTTCCGGGGGTATCATGTTTTTGGCGTGTTCGTCTTTTCCCGCAAACCTCAAATGCCCCAACTAGTAGCCATCCCGAGATTTCTGGAAGGACAGTGTCAAACGAAGAGAATATGGATGAATCCACCTGCATGCGCAGAAGCAGCCGTGGTAAGGAATCGGCAAACATTCACGTTCATTTTAAAGCATTGATTGACCGAAAATGGCGACGTAGCAGGATAGCAATCCTGCCGGCTTTCTCCTTTGAGTAAGGAGGGCATTTTTGTTTGTTTTTGTTTCGTTTTTCACGGTGGGTGGCTTTTCGGCTTTTTGGCTTTTGTGGCTTTTACGTGGGTTTGTGTGGCTTTTGTGGCTTTTCATTTTGCATCATTTGCATTACCAGTTCCTCTCCAGGCTTTTGGTGGCTTTTTGGCTTTGGCTTTTCGCACCCTCTGCTTTCCCAGTTGGTTTTTGGCCTTGGCTTCCTGCTTCCTCAGCCTCACCAGTTCCTCTCTGGTGCCCCTCGCCCCCCTTTCGATTAAAATGCACTCCTAACTGAATCAGCTGTGGGCTGCCAGAGGTCTTGGCATACGGTAGCACCAGGCAGGCGCCGCTCCATAATGCCTGAAAGATGCTTAGCCAGATGAGGCAAGATGTTGCAAAACAAATCCCGAGCTCAAAAGCAACAACAACCTCATCCGCAGCTAGCCCAAGTTTGCCCATTATCTCGGGATGTTGGCTGGACATGCGGGGGATGTTGAAAACGATGCTGATGATGTTGACGGGCTAGTGTAAAATACGTACATTGCGTGAGAAAATGCTGTAAGATACAGCATTTTACTGGCCAAGACGGAAAAACAAAAAAAACAAAAACCCAAAGAAACAAGAAAACCAATTAAATCTCGACCCTTTGAGCAACTCCTTCCAAACCTCCCGACTTCCATGCAGAGCCCCTCACGTCATCCTCCCCTCTCATGCGAGGTAGTCTCCTTACCCACTGACTGTGCATCCCACTACGAAAGGCCCCAGGCCTCCGTGAGGTTGGACATTTGTCTCGCTTCGCTGTTGAACTTCGCCAGCCCCCATAAGCCTTGAAATTCATGCTCTCATTTGCTTTAGCTGACCAGCCATCCCTACGCTGCCCTCAGCCATGACGCGCGAGCACCGAAGTCCACAGCACAAAAAGTGCAGGTTGCTCAGTTGGCTGCTTCTCGTTCATCATGAACCTGTGCGTCAAAGTCCGGTGTTCCACAGTCAGAATTCCTTCACCTGCCTTCGCACGCATCTCGGCTCTGACCACATGGACCTCACCGTTTTTCCTCTGATCCGCGCGCCTCAGCGCCAGCTGCATTGCTCATCAGCTCAACTTGACAGGAACTCAGAGTCACAGCCGCTGACACTGCCATGCATGGCCGATGGGCAGAGCTTTTAAGTGCGCGCCCGCAAAACAGAGGGGTGTGCTGCCGATTGGATCTGAAATGCACATTTCCCCAGTGCCGTTCAATGAGAGGTGGAAGTCATTGCCAGTCTCTGCGACGCGATTGCCCGGCGCACGGCGCGAAATCGGTTTGCATGCTACTTGGGTTCAAATCCGTAGAACCCCGACTGGTAGATGTGTCAGTTTGCGTTTGGGTCTCTCTGAATTCAGGAGCCCTGCCTTTCTCAGATTCGGCTTTCAGCCTCATCCACGTGCAGTCGTTCAAAAGGGTGCAGGGTTTGAAATGTGGAACGCCGACCTAACTTCGAGGACATGATCGCTGTAGCAGGGTGTTGGCAGCACAGCAGTAGTAATCATGTTGTCATCAGCTGTGGTCAGCGTGTTTCGCAATGTGCGCGGCACTCAATTGTGTTTGCATGCTTGGCTGGAGCAGTTGCGTCAGGTTTGTGGCAATGCTTTTCACTAGCTTCTCCAGGCTTCTCTTGCCGGTGAAGCTGCAGCTTACTGCGCTTTGCGATACGGCCAGCCAGCTGGGGAAGTGGTGAAGACAGCGGCAGTGGCTGCTTCAGATCCACAGATTGCATTTGATGGCCCAGGGCAGGCTGAATTTGGCAATTCCCGTTTTCTGTATGAACAGATTCCTGCTGTGGCTGCCCAAGGAAGCTGCTGCCGAACTTGGTGGATCAGCCACGCAGCAGGCGCTGCAGCATGCTATGAAATGCTGGAAATTTCGCTGTTGTGGCATTCCTGCATCGCTCAAACACTCATACGCGTTGATCAATCAGTAGCACGCGTGGAAGGCCGCTGCAGCCGCGGCAGCGGCAGTGGCTGCAGGCACCCCAATTGGGCTGACAACGGAGGCTGGGTTAACATGGGGCTCATTGCTTTGACTTGTGCAACGGCAGGAAAGCATCCTGGCTGGCGCAGTGGGTGCTGGAGAGGTGGCCCAGAAGTCCGCGGCCAACAGTGGATCCACTGCCGCGCAGCAGGCCTTGAGATCAAGTGAGCCTAACATGCTAGCTCTTACTCCGAATAGCGGTTCTAGCAGCAAGCAAGTAGAAGAGCTCAACGGCTCCACTTGCTCTCTCCAAATTGCTCCGTGCGGCGGTTCAAGCAGATGGGTTTGAAAGCCTGGTTTGGCCAGGCAGCTGCTGCCGGTGCGGCAGCTGCTGCAACAGCAGCTGCTGGTGGACTTGATACTGCGCAGCAGGCTGTGAGTCAAGTTGCAACTTTGAATGCCCGTGCGAGAACAAGTCCGTGAGGATCATAGCCTGCTTCCCCAGGCAGTTGCTGCGGCGGATGCTGCAAAGGCTGCAGGCTTGGCAGCAGGTCTGAGCACTTCTGAAGCTGAAGCTGCAGGCAGGGGGGAGGTCGCATGCGATTCTGGGCGCCACTCCGGATTCAAGCCAGAGATGGAAGGGGGACGAGTGGTGGACATGCAGAAATGTCTGCCAGCCGGCTGCGGGGTTCTTGGGCCAACAGGGTTTGCGTGGGAGCAGGCATTTCCGCCGCGAGCGCTGCTGCCATTGCTGCTGGGCAGAGCCAGAACATCACGTCAGTAGCAGAACTCGCCGGACTCTTAGCTGTTCATCTTGCCAATGAAATGTGAGCGCCTTGCAGCAGACTGTATATGAATATTCACACATGCCGGTCATGTTCACCCCTAGCACTTTCTAAGGCTGCCTTGGCTGGAGAAGCTGCTGCGAATTCCTCCCAGCAATACGGACAGAGCCCCCAGGAAGTGACGAAGACGGCTGCAGTGGCTGCTTCGGATCCACAGACCGCATTGATTTTGTCTGTGCAGAGGGACCGGCTGAAGTCGAGCAGCCCTTCCTGCTTTCTTCTACATGATGCTAGAGTCTCTTTGGCTACTGGACGTAGGCGTGCCTTCAACTCTCGGACTGACGCCCCCCAAAACCAATAGCTTTCCGACAATGCCTTGCTTTGCTGCCTGAGGAAGCTGCCGGTGATCTTGGTGGATCAGCAGCGCAGCAGGCGCTGCAGCCAGCTTCCTGCTAGTCCAGTCTGGTGTTTGGCTGCCGGATGCAAATGCTTTAAAGTTGTTTGGCTCGCCGTGTTAACCGCGTGGTTGCTTCGCCTCGGCGCCTGCATGCCCGAACATGTGGAAGGCCGCTGCAGCCGCGGCAGCGGCAGTGGCTGCAGGTAGCCAAGTTGGGCTGACAACGGAGGCTGGGCCAACATGGGGCTCATTGCTTTGACTTGTGCAACGGCAGGAAAGCATCCTGGCTGGCGCAGTGGGTGCTGGAGAGGTGGCCCAGAAGTCCGCGGCCAACAGTGGATCCACTGCCGCGCAGCAGGCCTTGAGATCAAGTGAGCCTAACATGCTAGCTCTTACTCCGAATAGCGGTTCTAGCAGCAAGCAAGTAGAAGAGCTCAACGGCTCCACTTGCTCTCTCCAAATTGCTCCGTGCAGCGGTTCAAGCAGATGGGTTTGAAAGCCTGGTTTGGCCAGGCAGCTGCTGCCGGTGCGGCAGCTGCTGCAACAGCAGCTGCTGGTGGACTTGATACTGCGCAGCAGGCTGTGAGTCAAGTTGCAACTTTGAATGCCCGTGCGAGAACAAGTCCGTGAGGATCATAGCCTGCTTCCCCAGGCAGTTGCTGCGGCGGATGCTGCAAAGGCTGCAGGCTTGGCAGCAGGTCTGAGCACTTCTGAAGCTGAAGCTGCAGGCAGGGGGGAGGTCGCATGCGATTCTGGGCGCCACTCCGGATTCAAGCCAGAGATGGAAGGGGGACGAGTGGTGGACATGCAGAAATGTCTGCCAGCCGGCTGCGGGGTTCTTGGGCCAACAGGGTTTGCGTGGGAGCAGGAATTTCCGCCGCGAGCGCTGCTGCCATTGCTGCTGGGCAGAGCCAGAACATCACGTCAGTAGCAGAACTCGCCGGACTCTTAGCTGTTCATCTTGTCAATGAAATGTGAGCGCCCCGCAGCAGAATTTCTCTTACTCTTGCATGCATATGTATATATATATATATATGAACATATATATATATAGTACCAATCTTCAATCCAGGATGTGCTAGCACATGCTGGATTGCCCCAAGTATGGATTTGAAGAATCCAAAAAGGCAGACGTCAAATTGTGGATGTGCATCGCCTTGCATTTTGCTCAGGGCGGGAAACATGTTCTTTGAACACTTTTGCGCTTTTGTGGGACTTGAGGGCTGGCCAGGATGGACGATTCTCAAGAAGTGGTTGGGAATGGGACTATGTGGACTTTTGAATATCCGGCCTTCGATCGAGGGCAACATGATCTGAGCGAATGCTGAGAACACCGCGTTTTTATAGCATTTTATCCCAAGTACAAGATCTATGTTTTAAAACATGTATCTGTTATTGGCTTGGCTCAGTTCTTGCGTAAAACCACATGGAGTTAGAGAAGGACAATAGCCCTTATGAAATTGAGTTTGACTCCGGCTTGATCTGGCCATGAAATGCGCAAGAACCTGCAACCGGTTCAAGTTGAATTCCATTTGAGCTAAATCATTTTAAATTGGATATCCTGCCGTAATTTGAATTTCAATAGTTGTGATTGACAATGATTGAATCGTATTTGACAAATACCACCCAACTGAGATATCTGCTTTGCCAATTTGTTTTGAACACACTTGGTTAGAACGTGTATGGACATATGCACATAGGTTTGAATCAACCTGTAAATGCAATTGCGCAAGGACATGACGCGCTTTTGTTTTCTTGATTTGGATGTCAGTTGCAAGCAGGATTGGATTCATTACCCCCAAGTTGATGGTTTGCTGAATTTCCTTGTCAAGCGAAAATAACAACACCAAATCATAGAGCTGTTACAGGCACGATGAGGCTGAAGAATTGTTTTTTGAGCTGGAAAATGCACTTTGCATACTCCAATGTGACTTTACGTGCACTTTTCGCACGCCAATGTGACTTCCAAGCTTCTGAAGTAGGAACTCCTGTTAAACGTTGAGCTTAAAATCTGCTTAGTTAGACTTTGCGTGGAGTTGCGTGTCCTGTCAATTCAGGTCAGAGCCAGTCTGGCCAAAAAACTGAGTTCTGGCCAGAAACCTGAGTATTTCACGGGGGGGGGGGGGGGTAGCATATATATATATAGATATATGAATATGAATATATATATACATATATATGAATATATACACATATATGAATATATATATATATATATATATATATATATATAGATAAGTATGTTCCACTCCCCAGGCCACCAACCCCCCCCGCCCCAACCACAAGCCCCCGGACCGCCACACACCCCGCTGCGATCCCCAGACCCACTCCTCGAGCCCCTGAACTTGCACCCTTGCATCCCAACACGTAGGACAACTCAACCCACAACCAACCCCAACCCTAAACCAATCCTAAACCAATCCTACACTTCTAACCCTTGACCCTAACCCTAAACTAACCCTAAATCAACCTGAAAAGCCCACTGTAAACCAACCCGTAAGCAACCCTACACCAACCCTAAACCTCATCCCTAAGCCAACCCTAAACCCACCCTAAACCCGCCTTAAACCACCCTAAACAAACCCAAACCACCCACCCAACCCCCCCAATTTGCAGGGGGGGGAGGGGGGGGGTCCACGGCCTGGAACATATATATATATATATATGTATGCAACCCCCCGGATGGATCTACCTTTTTGCTGTTTGAAGGCTACCTTGGAGATGGAATGCAGTTGTTTTAGTTGGAATGCCCCATGCGACTTGACCGGCATTACACCCTAAGCAAGGAAATCCTCTTCAAATCTAGTTTGGAATAAGAAGTCCAATTCTGTGTTTTCTTTGAAAGGAAATCCTAGTTACATGATCTTTGAAGTTAGACATTCTACTGGAATTGCTTCTTTGTTAGATTCCAGTTAATTCTAAATAGAAAGTGGAGAAACAATATTTCGGGAAAGGACGGTCTCTGTAGATTAATATATATGTTTGAAGAAAGAATCCCAATTCAACATGGTCTTTAAACATGGAAATCCCAGTCAAAGTCTAGACACTATATTACGTGTTGTTCACAATAATTCCTATGTAATTCATCCTTGAAAAAACATCCTTTTGAACCTCAAAACTGAAATACACCGTCTTTTGAACAACCAATGTAGATTCTCTTTAAAACTAGAACATCTAATAGACTTATGTCCTTATTAAACTCTGTTCAAATTTTGCCAACAAATCAACCTGTTTGAACATCTAGGTTTAAATAATAATGTTTGAATATAGATCTTGTTCGCCAAGGACATCCTATTTAACTTCTCTTTAAACTAGAAACTCTACTAGGGTTTGTTTCTTGTTAAATTCCATTTCAGTTCTAATTCAACAATTGAACCAACACAATGTTAGAAAAATATACCCTTTAAAATCATCTTTCAAATCTATTTTGAGACAGACAATAATTATAATTGGCTGTTTGATTGTTTAGTGCTTATCGAATACTTTGAATTGCAAGCAATACAACAATAAACACAGCAACACACAGTGAGTTTATTTGAACAAAGAACATGTTTCCAATGACATTCATTGAACAAACATCTACGAGAAATAAGTCCGATTCAGAAGTTGCAAAACTGCAGCTGTGTTGGAGCCAATGGCCCAAAAGTGAGAGCGTAAAAAAGTAAAACTGTGGAGCCAATGGCCCAAAAATAACAAGAGTAAGTTTCTGGAGCCAGAGATCCAAAAGTAAACAAGTAAAGAAGTAAAAGTAAATGTCTGGAGCCAATGCGCCAAACGTAAAACAGTAAAAAATAGCAAAGTAAAAAGCAAAACAAACAATAAAAAGTAAAAAGCAAAAAAAGAGTAAACAAGTAAAATAGCAAAAAGTAAGAAAGTAAAAACATTAAACAGTAAAAGCAAACGGTAAAAAACAGAAACACACACGTAAAACAAACCAGCCCATGGCCTGAAGTAAAATGCTTTGACCATGTTTTTTTGGTACTTTTTTTTAATAATACTTGTTTTCTTTTTTTTTGTACTTTTTTATCATTAAGTTTTTGTTTTTTGTTTTTGGGTCATTTAGTCCAGAGTTTTACCTTAAAAAAAAAAAAAAACAACAACTTTTGGGCTATTGGCTCCATCATTTTACTTCTTTGTGTTTTTAGTTTTGCGCCAATGGATCCAACATAGCTGTTGTTTTGCATCTTCTGACCAAACCTCAGAGTAGAAATAGGACAGAGGTGGATCCAAACCGACTGGATTCAAGATCCCTGGAACAGTTTGGCCTAAAGCTTTCAGACATGCGCTTCGTTTCGCTGTTTTCTCCAAAGCCCCAAAAACGGCAGAAAGCACTGCAAATACCAGTGAATTCTGAAGGACGGTATATCCACGCGGGGGTACCATATATATATATATATATATGGTACCCCCCCCCCAGTACCCAGGTGTTGTTGCATCATGTATCAAAACCATTGATATTTACAGTGTATTTTGATTGAACTCATGCATTCTCTGCAAGGCCATTTTGTGGACCAAAAAAACCAAAAAACCAAAAACACAAAAAACCAAAAAACCAAAAACCAAAAAACCAAAAAAACCAAAGAACCAAAAAAAAACCAAAAAAAAACAAAAAACCAATCCTAGCCCCCACCATGGCTGGGATTCTTTGTTTTTTTTTTGTTTTTTGTTTTTTTGGTTTTTTGGTCCAGGGAAATGTTGCGCAACAAATTCCAAATGTTGCGCAACATTTGTGGAGCATGAGAGGATATGTGAACCTTTGTGAAAGAAGGCATGTTCTGGGTGAGAGGATATGTGAATTGTCTGTAGAGAAGAGTTATTAAAAAAATCATGTTTTATGTGAGATGGTATGTGAGTCTTTGTGGAAGAGTCAGGGTTACAGTGATTCAAAAAAGTACAGCAAAAGACAGTAAATATCATGTAAAAAAACATTTATGTAACACAAACTGTCCCAGCCATAGCCTGGCTTTATTCTACACAGGGTTCACTTTCCTTGGCAACTCTTTCACATATGCTGCCTTTGTTTTATTGAAAGAAAACTTGTCAAAAGACATGTGTTGGGTGAGAGGATGCGTGAATTTTCTGTGGAAGAGTCTTTGAAACAAGGCATGGTTTGTGTGGGAAGATATGTGAGTTATCTGTGGAAGAGCCTTTGAAAGAAGGCATGGTTTGTGTGGGAAGATATGTGAATTATTTGTGGAAGAGCCTTTGAAAGAAGGCATGGTTTGTGTGGGAAGATATGTGAATTGAATTTTGTGTGGAAGAGCCATTGAAAAAGGGCATGGGCTTGGTGAGAGGACATGTGATTCCTTGTGAAAGAAGGCATGCAAAAAGACATGTTTTGGGTGAGAGGATAAAAGAATTGTCTGTAGAGAAGAGTTATTGAAAAGACATGCTTTGTGTGAGATGATATGTGAATTTCTGTGGAAGAGTCTTTGAAAGAAGGCATGGTTTGTGTGGGAAGATATGTGGGTTTTCTGTGGAAGAGCCTTTGAAAAATGGCATGTTTTGGTGAGAGGATATGTGAACCTTTGTGAAAGAAGGCATGTTCTGGGTGAGAGGATTTATGTGAATTTTCTGTAGAGAAGAGTTAATGAAAAAGACATGTTTTATGTGAGATGGTATGTGAGTCTTTGTGGAAGAGTCAGGGTTACAGTGATTCATAAAAGGTACAGCAAAAGACAGTAAATATCATGTAAAACCACCATGTGTGTAACACAAACTGTCCCAGCCATAGCCTGGCTTTATTCTACACAGGGTTCACTTTCCTTGGCAACTCTTTCACATATGCTGCCTTTGTTTCATTGAAAGAAGACATGTAAAAAGACATTTGTTGGGTGAGAGGATGTGTGAATTTTCTGTGGAAGAGTCTTTGAAACAAGGCATGGTTTGTGTGGGAAGATATGTGAGTGATCTGTGGAAAAGCCTTTGAAAGAAGGCATGGTTTGTGTGGGAAGATATGTGAATTATTTGTGGAAGAGCCTCTGAAAGAAGGCATGGTTTGTGTGGGCGGATAGGTGAATTGAATTTTGTGTGGAAGAGCCATTGAAAAAGGGCATGGGGTTGGTGAGAGGATATGTGATTCCTTGTGAAAGAAGGCATGCAAAAAGACATGATTTGGGTGAGAGGATGAACGAATTTTCTGTAGAGAAGAGTTATTGAAAAGACATGCTTTGTGTGAGATGATGTGTGAATATTCTGTGGAAGGGTCTTTGAAAGAAGGCATGGTTTGTGTGGGAAGATATCTGGGTTTTCTGTGGAAGAGCCTTTGAAAAATAGCATGTTTTGGTGAGAGGATATGTGAACCTTTGTGAAAGAAGACATGTTCTGGGTGAGAGGATATGTGAATTTTCTGTAGAGAAGAGTTATTGAAAAAGACATGTTTTGTGTGAGATGATATGTGAGTCTTCGTGGAAGAGTCAGAGTTACAGCGATTCATAAAAGTACAGCAACAGACAGTAAATATCATGTAAACCCACGATTTATGTAACACAAACTGTCCCAGCCATAGCCTGGCTTTATTCTACACAGGGTTCACTTTCCTTGGC
>CAUJNA010001351.1:67500-86986 GCA_963377175.1 Effrenium voratum | reverse complement strand
AGCCACTTCAGTTGAATCGGCTGCTTCAACTGCTTCAGCAGCTTGAGGTGCAAGTTGCAATGGCGCGTCGGCCTGTGCTACATTGGGGCCACCTAGATCTTCATGCAGCTGTGACCTAGTGACAGTCGCTTCTGGTGGGCCTGCTATTGCTGAAGCTGCAGCCACTTCAGTTGAATCGGCTGCTTCAACTGCTTCAGCAACTTGAGGTGCAAGTTGCAATGGCGCGTCGGCCTGCGCTACATTGGGGCCACCTTGATCTTCATGCAGCTGTGACCTAGTGACAGTCGCTTCTGGTGGGCCTGCTGTTGCTGCATGAGGTTGTGCATTGTGATGGGTATCTGGATTGCCAGCAAATGCCGCTGTTTGTTCTTGGGATGGCACCTGGAGGGTCGAATCCTCGGTTGGCTGCCTTCCGCTCATGTTGCCCAGGAGGTACATAAAGTAGAGTTCTTGGGATGGCACACGAGCCATCCAACTCCTGGTGGTCTCATCTGGCACACCAGCGACCCCAACTTGGGGCACTGACTTGCGGAAGGCTGGCTGTGGCAAGTCTCGAGCCCCGTCGCATAAGGGGAAAGTGCGGGGGGAGGATTGTGGCGGAAAGCTGACGCTCTCAGGTCCAAAAGTGGTGCGATAACTTGGGTATTCGCATGCCGTGGCTATTTCTTCCAATTCCTCAGCACTGCTCTCCAGCAATCGGCTGTCGAGTTGTCTCGCTTCACTGCAGCTTTAATACATCAGGGCGCACCCCAAATGTTCAGACAAGTGGCTTCTGCTACCTCGCAGTCGTGCATGCGCAATGAGTTTCTGTCCTGGGCGGGGTGACACTGAAGAGCACCTGAACAAACAGCAGTGTGTCACGTCACGCAATGCAATTGGAGCACCACAACTTGGAAGACTGCTTTAGCGATCGTCGATACACACTTCCATTATTCAGGCCAGCGGGCCAGCAGGCCAGCAGGCCAGCGGGCCAAACGAGAAACCATGCAAAGTGTCCAGGGCCTCCAACATGTTTTTGTTTCAACGTAACGATCACAAACCAATGGGTTTCTGAGTGCCACAGCGCCCGGGATACTTCTCCTCACAATGTGTGGCTGGAGTTTGCAAGCGAAGTTGATGGTGGAAAGGCTCCTGAAACAAGTTGCTCAAGAAACAACAATTATGTTCATTTTTTTCGCAGGCCCAACACAAATGTTTCAAAGGGCGTGTACATGTAACCTAATTCACTTCTGGCCCCACTGCTACTGAGAAACTAAACACTAATGCCCTTGCAGGTGTCCAGCGTGGATGGTGTCGCTGCAGCGTCATGTTCACGTCCCGCCCTTAGGCAAAAAGTAAAAGCAAACTGCATTGGCTAGTGTTTCACTGGATATGGAGTTGAGATGCATGCAAGCCGGAGCACTCGCTGCTAAAGTTTTCTATTTCAGATATGTTTTTGTGGCTCCACTATTTCGATTTGTTTGGATTCCAGCTTCTGATTTTGTCTGATTCCGGATGCCTGGTATCAGAAGAATCTTCCTTCAGCATTTTCCTGTGCAGAAAACACATATTTTGAGTTGCAGCTCGCCGGAATCCAACAGTTTCAGAATCCGAAACTTTCTGAATCCAGCTCCATTTGGATTCTGATCAGGGTGGAATATGGTCATTCCATTTGGTTCACGGTTTGGAGTTTGGCTAAGGCTGGGTTCGTTGGGCTGAGCGGACATGAACCGAGCGGACCAAGCCACTCCACCACCTTGGACTTGGCGATCGCCATCTTTGTCTTCGTCCTGCAGGCCTTGGCAGCTACTTGACAAATGAATTCGTCTGCAATGTTTGCAAGATTTCAAACTGGTTTCCTCTGACACCAAATTCCCAACTCACAATGGCAATACTAAACCAATTCTAAAGTAGGTATTTTCCTGACGGTACGCAAATCCAGCCCCATTAGGGGGACCCGGGAGCACGTTTCCTTTACAACGGCTGTACTACAAAGTTGCGACTTTCGAGCCGGAGCTCCGTGAGCGAGAGAGAACCTCTCTCTCTCTTTCTCTCCCTCTCTCCCACTCCCAAAAGGTCCCTTTGAGTGATCCAAACCCACAACGAAAAAAACGTACTCGGACATGTACGTTTGACGCGATTTTCCGGGCCGGAACAGGGGGATCACAATTGCAAAAAGCTTACAAAGAACAAGAGGCACCTGCAAAACCTGCCCTCCAGAACCAGGGGATCCCTAATAATAAAATAGTTTTTGCTGGCATGGATGTTTTTATTTGGGGGGGGGGGCGGGCGTGTTTTACTATTTTGGGGGAAGGGATTATCACCAAAGTATCTTGAAGCACTCTTTCAACCATTATGTTCCTATCCCTCCGAATGCGCTTCAAGCAGCCAGAGTCCTGAATTCATCGCCAGGTGATGGATATTTCGAGCCTGGGATCTCGGCTGAAGTAGCAAACCAATTGCCTGGGATCTCGGCTGAAGCCTGGTGGTTGCGTAAGGCAACATTTGATGTTCACAAGCGCTCGTGGCTCGCGAATTCTTCAGGCTCCTTCGCCTTTGTTACGCAAATACCCTCGCTGAACAATGCCTTCAAGACTAAGGGCAATCGTCTCAACCCTCGCCTGGTGGTCTGACACAGTGCCCCAGATTTTTGCGCTGCCCACAAAGTGTGCTTGCCCATAACGTGAGCCGCGAGCGCTCCTCAACTGAATGCAGCACAGTCAGGTCATGGACCTTGCCACGTGCCATGGCCATCCTGAAACATATCTAGATACGGTTGGTTTGTGGTTGGCTTCAGGATGATGCCAAGGTTCCGAGGACATGTCCAGGCCAGCCCTCTGCAGTATGTGCATTATGAAGGTGTTTTTCGTCCGCGCAGCTGCAAGCAAAGCAATGTGCCTAGGAAGAACAAACGTCACTGATCCGAATTCCGCCGTGGTTTCTTGCAATGCGTTGCGAGCCACTTGAGTGCTTTGTTTGTTTCGAACAAGGTCTTTGCTGCACTGGAATTCAGGAACACCATCCAGCATGTGCGCGTGTACCTTGACAAAGTGTCAAACTGAGCTGCAAATGCACTGAGGGCCTTGCCAATCAACAAAAGCCAAGCGCTCCAAAGCAATACAAACGATTCGAGATCGGTCTGACTGCGTTTTGCCAAGCAACCCTGACCAAGATTCCAGCTCTACGTCCACAAGGGTTAGGAAGTGAACTGCCTCGGCGGCGATCCCGTTGCAGCCACGCGCGCTGCCAGCGCACCGCTTGCAAGCCACTGCTTACACTATTCAGTTGCGCAGCGCAATAATCTAATCAAAACCGTACCGATTGCCTGGCATATGTGCTGCTGCCGCGCCTGCGTTCCCTGACGTGTCTTTCACCTCCCCAATTAGCAACGCAGATCAGGATGCTCCCTGGTGCTTCACCAGTCCATCTTCTGAGCGCCGTCGTCGTTTCCATGCCAGCCCCATGTCCCGCGACTGCGTGTGAGTGCAGCCGCTAAGCCTTTTTTGGCAGCGCACGCTCCCGTATGTAGGGTTTTCTCGCTCCTACGGGAGCCTGCGCGTGGCGAGTTCCAGCTCGCACGGGTCCCGTGGGCAGCTGGATGGTTTGGGCCAATGGCGCGACACAGTTTTGAAGTTGCCCCTGAGCCGGATGTTTCGGGCACAGGTGTGAATGCACTTTTTTCCCAGGTGGCACAAATCTAGAGGAGGTTGCTTGCCGTCCGCCCTTGCGCTCAGGCACGAGCTTATGTTTTCGTTTTAAGAAACATCTATGTTGAGTGACCGAGCTACGTGCCCCACCTTGCTGTCAGTTACAGGTTAGATCATGTCTTGCACAATGAGATCCAGGAATAACCTCGCACCCCTGTTCCTGTCTGTTAAGGCATGTTGCACTGCTCCTATCTTGAACCCAAACCAGACCACCCAAAAGAACAAAGCAAGTCCGAAGCGGCCGCAGTTCTTTTAACCGGAATTGCTGAAAGTAGCACTGCTTCCAGGGCACGGATGCGCCTGGAGCAGGAGGTGCGTTGACCCCCCCTTCAGTGTTTCAGGCAACCCCGGTATAAGCGAGCCAGCTGGGCCGCCGGCCTCATCACCCCCCCTTCAGAGTGGGGTTGTACCTGGCAGGGCAAATGTCGCACGACATTGCATTTATATGCTTATGAGCATTTGCTGTTCTGGGACTGCTCATTTTCGCCAAAGCGGCTTGCTGTGAAGCTGCTGACAGATGCAGCCAGATATTCTGGTTGCCAGGGCGATGTCGGGTCGCGACGCCTGTTGGAAGGCAGCAAGGCTTGTCTACACGCCGCTGGCAGCAGCTGCTAGGTGTTCCGGGCGCCAGGGCGCATCAATCGGACACAGCTGGATGCCTCTGCCTGACAGCGCAAGGCCTGCGCGGCTGAAGCGTACGCGACTCTCTGGGCGATGGCTGAATCGGGCTAGCCGACCTCTGCTTAGGTCGTCTGCCCAATCATTGTTCCTGCCTGGAACATGTGTGGGCTGCAGCAACACATTGTGCGCATGCGCCCAGAAGGCTGTGAGCTGCACGAAGAGTTGCAGCGGCCAAGAAGTCGTGAACAACTTGTTAAGGCTTGCTTCTGTTGCCGAGTTATCAGTGCCTGAAGGCATGCTGAATGAGTAGTGCCCACCACCAATGTGGCTATGGGTGGCCTGCAGCAGTGCCAACTGCGCCAGCGTTTCGAAACATGCGATGTAGCGCTGTCCAGGCTTGACAAGGCAAGGCCATACTGCCCGTATGTCCTGCATGTTCCAGGTTTCGGCAAACCAAACCACTTGTGATGAAGTGATTGCCCAGCCACCTATACCTACCAAGTCGCCTTCGGCGCAGGCATCTGCGGCTGCCAGTGCCTGCAGCTGGTGCGGCCGCGCCAAGGGCTGAACTGGCAAGTGCTGGAAGCACGAAGCTAGCCATGTAAGGCATTGCTGGCTCGACTTGGAAAGGCTAGTATAAGGGTTATTTGGATCTGAGACACGTACCCACGTGGGTTTGCTGGTGCCTGGCACACGCGGGACGTCCTGAGGGCAATGCATGGGGCGGCCTGAAATTTCAAGAATTTTGGAGCCCACTGCGACCCAAAGGCTGGGAAGGCTATGGCTGGTTTTGAGGCCCTTGTTCAAGGAGGCTCTGAAGGCTGACCACAGTTGTGGTGGTACCGAGTGCATCGAGCCCGGAGGGCTGTTGAGATCAGAGTAGAGAGGCGCTAGCCAAGATCTGAGATGCAAGGCAATGCTGGTGGCCCAAATGAGCAGGCCTATGCACTGCTCGAGTGTCTTACGTAGTACTCGTTTGCTTCCCAGCAATGCTTTGATCAAGGCGTCCAGCTTCATCAGCTTAGCGGACCCAAGCTGAATGGTATCGTGGGAGAAGTTGATCTCCCAGCCACACCAAATGAGGCTGTCCTGAAACTGCGCCTTTTTCCACGAAATGGGCGCAGCAATTGCGCAGAAGAACAGCACCACTAAGGCGAACATGTCTGAAGCACTGTCTCGGACGAGTGCGCACAGCAGGTCGTCCACGAAAAGGAAGGCTTTGTGGGGCTTCCAAGCCAACAGCCCATGCACTTGGCGGAGTAGAAACGCGCCAGTGCGTTGCCACCAGAATGCCGAGAAACGGCCTCCGAAATGGCATACTCTATAATGGTAGCGTTTTTCCTGAAAAGCAAACAGTAAAAGGCCATGCTCTTCAGGGCGGACCTGCACCTGTTTGTGCGCGGCTTTGAAGTCAATGCTTGCCCCCACAAACGCACCTGCAGTGTCTTCTGGTTGCGTGGACAGCGCCAGGTCTGAAGCCATTGGCAGGCTAAGGCGCTCTGGTAGGTGGCACCTGGTGTTGACTTGGCACACGGTGCTGTCCAGGACAAGGCGAGGCTCTTTTCCTTCTGCAAAGACCACATTTAGTTTGCCTACGGCGATACCTAAAGGCCATTTTTTCCGAGCTTCGGCAAGGCTAAGGCCGGTTTCTACGATCCAGTTGTTGGCAATTTCATTGCGCAACAGGCTTTGAACTGCCTCTGGTTCGTCCTCGGCCATTTTCCAGTTGCCTTCACAGATCTCTAGATCTGGTGGCACGGCCGTGTCCGGCTTTTTGGCCGGCCATTGTTGGCTGGGTGGCAAGGCTGAGACAGCACCTGTTGGTACCCCGTGCTGCAGGAACGGCAGCAGGGCCATGTCTGGGTCCCCCCAGGAGTTGGCTAGGGCCTGCAGCAAATGTAGTCTGTATGGTTGTCCTGCTTCGGGGTTCATGTCTGAAGGGCAGGGCAATTGCAGAGCTGTGTAAGCCAGCTGAGGCCCCTTTGCTGCACGCATCAAGGCAACAAACCAGCATTATTGGCCGCTTCTGGTTCTGCTTTTTGCTTCCGCAGTGCTCGCAACACACGAAACACCGCTGAAATTTGGCAAGCAAAAAAAGTGACCCATGAGCGGTCAATGACTTGTTCTTTTGCGCTGTTGAGCTTTGACTGCAGAGATGCTTCCCAAGGCCAGTTTGTTTGTTTGTTTGTTTGTGTCTGTGTGTGTGGTTGTGTCTGTGTGTGTGTGGTGTGGGATGGCGATGTCAGATGGACGGCGATGCCAGAGATGTGGAAGTTGGCGAAGTGTGGGCGAAAGCAGACTGAGTTACCTAGAGCCTTATCTTACTTTTCTGCATGAACCGTGCAAACCGGCAAGTTTTGGAAGGTTATGAGTAACCACCACTAACCGGAGAAAGGTATTCAAAAGGTTTCAGAAACCGAACCGAACCGAACCTAACCGTGGCCACCCTGCAACATACAACCACCGCAACGCAAACAGCACGCGCGACGGAACGCAAGCCCCTGGAAAGCAGCTCGATACAACAGATGCTGCGCGAAGCATCGCGAGGCAACCTAAGCAGCGCTGACCACAAGCAGCGCAAACATCGCTCCGTCAGCAGCACGATTGCAAGCGCAGCGCGCCTCAGGTTGTTGTTTTCACGCGATGCTTTCCGAAAATCAAAGGGGTTGGATGCAGCCGGCTTTTGCCCGGCCTTTTCCAGCGCGTCGGCAACAAAGCGATTTACCATTTGCGTTCCTAAAGCTCAGCGCTGGACCTCCCAGCTTCGGCAGCGTGCTGCAGATGCCAGGGCCCTCTCCCCAGCAACCGACTGGAAGTGGGCTGCCTGACGGTCAAAAAAGGGGTGGAGTGGGGCACACACTTACGCAACCCGCCGCCTGATCTGTAGCTTCCCTATGAGCTCGCAACAAAAAGTCCGCCAACCCCCCTGCTGTTAGCCCACTAACAACGGGCCGGGTTTACGACTATCTTCAGCTTTCTGCACGGGCCCTAGGTGTTTATTTAAGTTGCCACTGGGCGGAGGTTTGATTCAGGACCTTGTTTTGTTGAGTTTGCCACCAGGCACCGAAACGCCGCACTCCCCCGCATTTTCTAAGAAAATCCGCGACAACAAACGGCGTGTTCCTTACTGCTTTTCCTCGCCCCGCCCCTTGGGGGCCACGTGCCACGTGGTGATTCTAAGGCGTTCCCTGTTTGTAGATTAAGCCCTTTCATAGGGGTGGTGCCCGGGCGTTCGATTCCCCTTTCCGCTTTTGCATCCCGAGCAGCTCCTCCACAACATCGTTATCTGGATGACATGCTTAGAAGTTGAAAAAGCTTAAGGGCTTAAAATTTGAAAATCGTAGTGGCTTTACGTGCTTGAATCTAAATAGCTTAAAGCCTGAACACCGTAGTGGCTTGAGCTATTAACATCTTGATGGCTTACAATCAAGAACCCGTAACGATTAAACATCTTAAAGCCTTAGTGCCTTAACGTGTTGAAAATTTAACGGCTGAACATCTAAAAGTATTGATGGCCAAACACATGAAGGCCCAAATGGGTTAAACTCTGAAAATATGAAAGGTTTGCAATCTTAAAAATATGTGTGGCTTGACGCGACATCCTCAAACCTTAATGGCTCTAAACCTTACAACCTTAATGGGGTAAATTCTTAAGTCTTAGAGCCCTAACCCCTTGAAATCTCAATGCCTTAAATTTTAAACACCTGAGCGGCCTCAAAATAGTTCATCGTTGGGGGCTTTAAGTGCTAGACATTTAATTGCTTACACCTTGCTGGCCCAACATCTAAAAAGTGGAACGGCTGAAAACCTAAAACATATCAGTGGCCCAGCGTGATAAAATATTGAACGGCTTAAAACCCTAAAATACTAGCATCTGGAAACCTCAACACCTTCATGGATTAAACTCTAAAGCTCTGCCTGCATGAATTACAATCTTAAGATATGTGTGGCTTAACGCGTTAACATCTTAATGACTTAAACTTTAAAAATAGCAACGCCTTACAAGCTTGATATCTTTCTGGCTTCAAGCCTTAGAAATTTAGTCGTCATGGCGTAGAGTCTGAACAGCTCAACGGCTTAAAGCCCGCAAATCTTACAGGAATCAAATCATAGAGCCGTAACTCTTAACATCTTAAAATATTACTGCCTGGACACCTGAAAACCCTAATGGGCTAAACTCTGGAAATCTGAGTGGCTTACCATCCGAAATTATTGGTGGTTTAGCGCGTTAACCTCTTAATGGCTTAAAATATTCGCCTCAAATTTCGAAATAATCTTAGTGGCTTAAGGTGCTAAAACCAAGATCAAGTCTTAACAGGAGTGAGCCGTAGTCTACATGGCAACCGCACTGCCAGCATCCCCAGCATCGCTTTTTGTCACCCAGCATCGTTTCCAACGATCCCAACATCACCAGCTGAGTTTAGGGTCTGCTGAGGGTTTGTTTGGGGCGGGTTGAGGTTCGTTTCGTTCCACTCCATTTCAATTCCACTTTCTTTTCAAGTGTGTCTCCATTTCCTTTTCATTTCTTTCCGTTGATTTGCACTCCTCTCTATTCCTAGCTGGAAGCGCCAAAGGCCAGCCCGGGCCAAAAGCGCGTTGGTTTTGCAATTTCGATTGTCAAGAATTTGGAGGCGGTCCCTTTGCTTTCATTTCTTGTACTCCGCATGTTTCTTTCTTTACTCCTTCCCTCTATGCCTTCGCATGTCTCTTGATTTCTTGCCATTCCTCTCAAACAGGCTTTTGTAGCAGCGAGTTTCTTTCCCCCCCATTCAATTTCCATTTCCACTCCATGTCAATTACATTTTCATTCCACGCAATTCTTTTCACTGTATTCCATTCCTGTATTTTTTCAGTTCCTTTCCTTGGCCTTTCCCAGTCCGTTTCGTTTCCAGTCCTGTTCGTTTCCCTTCTACGCCTTTCTCTTCTCACGACCTTTCCATTTCTTTCCAGGGCCCGGTCGATCCTGCCAGTAGCCATAAACACGACACTTTCCAATTTTCCCTTGTGTTCTAACTAGTTGAACAAGGTAGCAACCATGACTGATTTCCAACGAATTGTTTCTAAGAAGAAAGAACAAGTAACAAGTCACAAACATAAATAACAAAATGTCCAGCTGTCCTTTTTGACTAGCCATGAGAACAACATACAACAATACAAACATGACTGGTGTTCTTGCCTACGTTGGCGGATTGTTTCCTGGGACCTGTTTTTCTGAAAAAGATTATACATATATGTATATATGTATTCTAAAAATGAAAAAATAAACAGCTCTGATTTCCCAGCGAATATTCCTAATTCGCGAATATTACTAGAAGCCATGGCTGCTTGCCCAGCAATATTTTCTGACTAGCTAGAACACAGGGACAATAAAAGCAATGACTGGGTCTCCCGCTTCGTTTGTGATTTTTTTACCAAAAAAACTGCCTCCAACATTCCAGGAAACAAGCCTCGAATCAACTTGCAAAAGCCGACAAAATAGAAAACCATGGCTGGTTGTCCGAATACTTTTAATAAGTTAAAACAAATATAAACCAATGATTCCCAAGCTAAACTACTTCAATTAGGACGTTTTTGAGGGTACATAAAAAGGACATGGACGGAGTTGCAACGGTGAGGCAAGGAAAGGAAAGGGAAGGAAACAACATGGGAACAACATGGACACAAGTTGAAAGGAAATGAAAAGACAAAGGCGGGAAAGGATGTAGAAACACATGGGCAAGTTATCTGAAAATCCAAGCAAATCAAAAGGCAATGGAAACAACTCAATGCAAAGTAAGAAGCGCAATGAACATGGAATTCACATGGAATGGATATGGAAAGGGAGGGAGTAGAAATCGCTGTGCCAAACTCTTTTCCGGGAAAACTTGCGAGCACTTTTCCGGTTTGGTTGGCCTTGTTCACTTCTAGCTATACATGAAGAGGAGTAGCAAGGACGGGAAAGACATGTGAAGACATAGCGGGAAGGAGTAAACACAAAAACATGGAACAACATTGAACGGGCCCGAATGGAAACAAAAACCGCACGGAGCACAAGAAACGTAAACATCGCCCCCTCGACCTGCTCACACGCGAGAAAGCCTTGTCTAGGGTGGTTTCTGAGGCGACCTGCAAATTGACTGGTATTTCTCAAGGGTCGTAAGGTTTTATACACTGTAAGGGTTGTTTCGAGGGGCAAGGGGTTGTTCAACAAAGCTTGCAAATGTACTTGGCCGGGCTGTCCAAGGACAACTGGACATGGCATCACACTCGCTCAGCATGTGGGGGTCTAGGTGCAAATCCGAGCGAGTTGGTGATGCTGGGGATGCCAGTTGCTGGGGCGAGGCGCTTGCCTTGCTTGTGTAGTTTACTATCTTTTGGCCGCCCTTAGACCAGGCCAATGACCAAGCACCCCCCCCCCCAAAAAAAAAAATACAGATAGGACGCGCTGGTGACTTGTAAGCGGTCTTTGTGTCTAAGATTCATTTGTGGCGTTGGGCAGTTGCGATGCTGGGTTTTCAATAACCCTCATGTGTGGTTAAGGAAACCGTGCAGAAATTAAAAGACTGCTGCCAAGGAAAACTCAATCTTGGTTAAATCAGAAAAACAGAGCACCCAGGTGGCGTCATTAAACACCCAGGTGGCGTCATGAAACACACTCCTGCTCGATTTGCGCAAACACGGCAAACCAGAAGCAAACCCTACCAACCAAATGCGGTCGGCCGTTCATCACATTAACTACTAGCTGCTTGCCTGGCGTTGGGCCTCAAAACGATGGTTTTTAAGCTTGTGGGATTTGGTCGAGAAAAGGCGCCGGACAGCAAACAGAGCGTTTTTGCTAGTCTTTTTGTCGAATTTGCCGACCTTTGAAGGGGGGGCTGATGGGAAGGTCATCGTCTTCCTCAAGCGTGTATGCTTTTGCGTGGGTGTTGCGTTTCCATTTGGGAACTGTGAAAGCAAGCCAATTTGCACGCTGGGCGCTGCTTCTTTCTGTCTACACCGCGGGCGCTCTGGAAACAAAGTGTTAAGTTTGTGGAGCCTGACGAAAGAAAAGGCCGGCAGCAAATAGCGAGCGCTTTTTGAAGGTTGTTTTGAAGGAAATCTGCCGACCTTTGAGGGGGAGGCTCCTGCGAAGGTCATCGTCTTCATCAATCGTGTACTCTTTTACGTAAGTACTGAGCTTCCATTCTTTGGGTCGTTGCGCCAAGCCACCTTGCACGACGCGCACTGGTTTATTTCCGTCTCCGCTGCGACTACTCGCTTCTTCTGCCTTGTCCGCACGCTGGCTGCTCGAGTTGTGATTTTGCGGCCAATGTCTTTCAACTCTTACTGAACACGCGATGTGCGCCATCCTCAAAAAGCACTGTTTGGGCTGGAAGGTCCGAAAGCTTGCGCGTGTCCAACAGACTGCGCTTCTTGCACTCTTGCCGGCACTGTTCTCGAGCGGGCCAGGCTGCCGCGCTAAAATCCATTTTGTCCTTTCGCTCGCTGCAGCTGTAGCACACGCGCTGCTGCGCAGTTTTTGCAAACGCAGCATTGCCACGGACGGCCGCTTTGCTCATGTCTGCCAACGCACTCCGTGCAGACGCGGTTCGCACCCTCGCGTTTCCATTGACCTGCTGCGAAGCCGCGCGGCTCTTTGCGCTCTCGACGTTCGCAGCAGGGCCTTTTGGCAATACACATTTTCCGGCTTTTGTCCCATTCCACGGCTCAAACGGAGTGACACATTGCGCCCCGCATCTCCCCCGCGCTGGTTCGAATGGACGGAACATCAGCAAGTGTTCTCGAGCTTCTACACGGGTTGCGGCGACAGCTCACATATTCATCTCCGGGTCGAACGGCGATGTCAGCGCTGGCGCCCTCTCGCACAGTCAGGCCTTGCGCTGCACACGCAGTTATTTCAAATAACCTTTCAGTTTCGGGTTTTCTCAACAGCGGTAAAGCGCCAAACGCGGCGCGGGGACGCAACTCTTGCCTACGGACATACACAGTGGCGGGGCAAGCTAGTCCAGAAGCGGGTGTCGTGTCGCATTTGCTGGGCTCTGCTCCGGGTGTGTCACGCAGGACACCAGCTCTCGACCCAAGTGCTCTGTTGCAGCTACAGCCGCGCCGGTGCCCAGAGGCAACAGTGCCGTATAAGTGTCCAGCTGCTCGATTGCAGTGCTGCAGTCAGCTTGTCTTTGTCTAGATGCGGCTTCTCTGCTACAACCTCAGCTGTGGCGCGACCTTCTGCAATCGCACGGTAAAGTCCTTGCCTGGTTTCAGCTGCACATTTGTGCGCACGCTTGCGGTTCGGGGTCGACTCAGCGCGCGAGGTCGACTCGTTGAACTCTGTTTGAAAACGTGCGTTGCTCTGTGTCATGGCGACGAGTTCTCTTGAGCGTCGCTCTTCGTGACACTTGCTGCATTCTTCGCGTAGGATGCGCTGTAGCCGCTCGACGCTGCCACCTGCTAGCTGTTTCTGCGGCGCGATGCGGCCCTTACGAAACTCGTTGGTTTCGCGAAATGCCATGCCGCGCTTTCCTCGGAAAGCGCTCTTGCCCTCGTTGGGTTTGTCTTGGCGCTTAAATTCTTGCGTGTCTGTGTCCCAGTTGCGGAGTAGTTTCGGCCGTGAGGCCGTTCTCCAAAATAAGTCTTGCGCCGTGCAGTGGCCTGGCATTCTTCGTCCAACACGCGTGCCTCTCTCGACCGTTCCCTTTGATAGCCCGGTGCGTGGGTCCGTGTGCACATCACGCCTCGCAAGCCGCTGTTCACACCAACTCAAACGAAGAATTGCCCAATCAATCCGGACAACATCAGCCGAGAACGTGCAACAGAGATCATTGATGCATCACAGGGCGGAGATGCAGACATCTTAGAAGACAGTTGGAGACTTACATCCCAGGCGAACAATCCAATGATCAACCTGTGGATAGGTAAGACCATTTTCACCTTCGCAGACAATCCGCGAAAAGATGAAGAATCAGGTTCAGGATCTGCAGCAGACAGGATCATTGACAAGAAAGGCCGGTCGACCATCGAGCCAGATCCTACTGCGCCATCCGCACGCAGACGAACCGACACCGTTAATTACCGCTTGCCTTAGGCAGAATCCACCAGCGATTGTCAAAGCCCGAAGAGTTGAAGAAGCTCCACCTTCAGCATCATCACATGACCGACCAATTTCGATTCAGAACTCGCCCGCTACACTTGCCGAAGCCTACCTACGACTTATTTGACAAAATCTGAAGTGAGTGCGAAGTTTGCCAAGCAGCAAAGCAAGCACCATCAAGAAGCAAATCGAGTGGACTTCGAGCGGACACATTTGGAGACATGACACTCATTGATCACGCGGCGCTTTTCAACATCGCTGTCAGCGCGTCAAAGCTCGTTGAGTTTTCCGCGCGTTGCGCCGCAGGTAGCCATTAGGGCTCTTCTGCGCGCGCAGCCGGATCTCCGTACCGAATACGCATTGAAGCCTGGATTTTGAAGCGCGTAACTCAACGCGCGTCTTGTGCGCCGGGAAGGATGTGCGTGGCGTGCTGCAGAGTGCGGAGTAGCTTGCGCGCCGCCGCGCCAAGACCGCGCATGAAAGGTAGCTATGTCCACATGTCCGCGCCGTGGAATGTGAGGTGCTTCAAAACTTTGAAACCAGACTAAGTCAAACTCATGAGATGAATGCATGTGGACGTGTGAGTCTTTGGCCCTCTATTGCACAGGTGACTGTTTTTCCCAAAGAGTTTAATGTAGGGGTTCTTGATTCTTTCAAAATATAGACGGGTTCGTTTGGACGGGTTCCTTCCACTCTGTCTCCCCTTGTCCCCCTTGTCTCCCTTCATATGTGACCCAACACGGTTCGGTTGCTGCAGCCTTGTCTCCCTTTGTCTCCCCTTGTCTCCCTTCAGGCTGGGTTCGGCTCCCCTTGTCTCCCCTTGTCTCCCGTCATGTCCTTCGCTCCCTTCATATCTGCTCCAAACTCTCTCCCTTTCTCTCCCCTTGTCTCCCTTCCTCTCTGCTCCAGACTCTGTGCTTCAGTGGGTTCAGTTCGTGCTGCATGCTGGGTTCGCCCGGTCTCCCTTTGTCTCGCCTTGTCTCCCTGCATCTCTGCACCAAACTCTGTGCTTCAGGCTGGGTCCGCCTTGTCATATCTGCTCCAAACTCTGTTCATATCAGCTCCAATCCCCGCGCTTCAGTCTCCCTTTGTCTTCCCTTGTCTCCCTTCATATCTTCTTGAAACTCTGTGCAAAATTTGTCTCCCCTTGTCTCCCTTCACATGCGCCCAAGCTCGCTTCGGTGCAGCCTTGTCTCCCTTTCAGTTCGGTGGAACGGGTTTGGTTGGACGTGTTTTTGCCGCCTTGTTTTCCTTTGTCTCCCCTTGTCTCTCTTCACATTTGCTTCAAACTCTGTGCTTCAGGCTGGTGCCTTGTCTCCCTTTGTCTCCCCTTGTCTAATATTCAGTTGTCTCCCGGCGCTGCCAGATCGCCGGCCGCGTGCTCGCCAGTGTGCGCATTTACTTGCATCCCAGCATGTGCCTTCATTTACTTCATTTCTCCCCCGGTGCTGCCAGATCGCCGGGCCGCATGCTCGCCAGTGTGCGCCCAGCACCAGTGCTGTGAGCATTTCCTAGTCTCCCACGGGGCTGCCGCCAGCGTGCACACTTAATTGTTTCCCAGCCTGCGCCTGTATTTACTTCTCGGTGCTGCCAGATCGCCGGGCCGCATGCTTGCCAGTCTCCCTACTAGTATGTCGCCAGCGCTGCCAGATTGCCGGGCCATCCTGCCAGACCGGCGGGCCGCATTTATTTCAATGCGCCAACCGCGGCCTGTTCCCCCACCCGACTTGTCGCCTGGAGGGCGTAGCCCGCCCGGCTTTCTGCGCGGGGCGCTGCAGAATGCGATGACCGCCTTGCCGCGCTGGCCCTCGAGGTCGGTGGAGACGGACTACTTTCTGTCGCGCTTGGCGCGCGGCACGGCTTTGGCCAGCCCCGCGCGGCCGTCGCAGCGGCTTTGCCTGCTGGTTGGGCCAGCTTCTCTTTGTCGCGGGCGGCGCAGGAAGCGTTCGCGGCCGGCCTGAACGACCTGCCCGCCAACGCGCGCGGCCTGGTGAAGTGTCACCCCCGCCGCACGGAAAGCGCACAAAAAGTGTCTGTGGTCGGCGCGCAAGTGTGTTGACTGTTGGCGCACACGTGTTGTCCTTGTTGGCACACAAGTGTTTTCACTGTTGGCGTACGCAAGTGTTGTTTGTGGGCGCGCCAGCGTGATCACTGTTGGCGCAAGAGTGTTCTTCATTGGCGCACAAGCGTGCTCACTGTCGGCGCCTAAAAGTGTCCGTCGTCGGCGCGTAAATTTGCTCACTGTGGGCGCAGACAAGTGTGCCTCGTTGGTGCACATATGTGTTCACTGCCTGGTTGCCCAAGAGAACAGATAAGACAGTTTCCTGTCTATTAGTTTGTTCGGTGCTTTGTGCTTAAAAGTTGTCTTTTAGATAAGCGCGCGTTCGCCGAGCGACCGTGAATGATCTTTTGACTTTTGAAGGAGCAAACGGGCCTCATTCGGCGCGCAAGGCAAAACTCTTGCAGGAAGGTAACTTTGCGGCAGCTGAAAGGAAACTTCTAGCAACTTTCCTTCAAAGCGCTTCTCGCAATCCTGGAAACTTCCAACAAACTGCCGGCAGTTTCGTGCGACAACTTTGCCGTTTTCGCTCCGGTTGTTCACGAGCCGCTGCAGGAACGGTCACCTTTTAATGACCAGCGCAGGTCGGTTTGCAGAGAAGTCCGGTGGAAGGTTTAAAGAAGTTTGGTGGGAGTTTCGTACAAGTTTGGTGCGGCAAAAGGTGTATCAATATTGAAAATGATAGGAATTAAAAGCAGTAGCGCTGCGCTGTCTATTAGTCAACTTCCTGATCAACTTACATTAGTGTACGTAGGCAGGTTCTGTTTTCCCATATTTGAGAAAAGAATAGAATTCTCGGAATTCGGCCTGCGCAACTCTTCTGTCTCTCCAGGCCTATTGGGCGGCGCATAAGCGTGTTCAGCGTCGGCGCATAAAGCGTCATTTGTCGGCGCAGAGGGAGTTTGCCTCGTTGGCGCTGGAGCGTGTTGTCCGTCGGCGCATAATAGTGTTCCCTGTTGGCGCGCAAGAGTGCTCCTCGTTGGCGCAGAAGTGCGCTCACTGTCGGCACACAAGGGGTTTACCTGTCGGCGCACAAGAGTATACGTGGTCGGCGCACAACTGTGTTTACTGTCGGCGCACAAGGGTGTTTCTTGTTGGCGCACAAGTACGCCCACCGTCGGCGCACACAAGTGTTCCTCGTTGGCGCACAAGAGTGCTGCTTGCCGGCGTTTGCCGTCGGCGCAAAACAGTAACCGTTGTTGGCGCGCACAAGTGTGTTCACGGAGGGCACACGCAAGTGTTCCGTCTTGGCGTCCGAGCTTCTTCACCGCCGGCGCGCAAGAGTGTTGCTCGTGGGCGCATAAGTGTGTTCAGCATTGTTCCCTGTTCCTACACCAAGGTTTTATGTTGGACGCGCGTTCCTGGCTGGCGCAGCAGCGGGTCCATCGTCGGCGCGTTGGTGCAGAAGGGCTTTATCTTCGGCGAACAAGAGTGTCCTCTGTTGCCTTGTCGGCCCACAATCGTGTCCGGTCGGCGCGCACACGTGTTCATTGTTGGTGCACTAAGCGTGTTCGCCGTTGGCGCAGAAGAGTATTCTTTATGCCTATGTCGGCGCACAAGAGTGTTCCTCGTCGGCGCACAAGTGTGTTCCATGTTGGCGCGTAAGGGTGTTGCCTGTCGGCGCAAAAGGCTGCTCCCTGTCGGCGCATTCCTCGTTGGCGCATAAGCATGTTCACCGACGGCAGGCAATAGTGTTCTCTACTGCGCGCGAGAGTGTTCCTTGCCGGCGCATGAGCGTGCCCACTATCGGCGCACAAAAGTGTTCGCTGTTGGCGCGTCCGCTGTCGGTGCACAAGTGTGTTCACTGTGGGCGCACGCAGGTGTGACTTGTTGGCACACACAAGCGTGAGTGTTCCTTGTTGGCGCATTGTTGGCAAACACGCGTGCGCGCCGTCGGCGCACAAGAGTGTTCCTCGTCGGCGCGTGAGCGTGTTCAGATTCGTCGTGTAAAAATGTTCGTCGCCGGCGCGCAACAGTGCTCTCAGGTGGCGCACAATCGTGTTTGCCGTCGGCGCATAATACTCTTCCCTTTTGGCGCACCCCCTGTCGGCGCACAAGAGTGTTCCTCGATGGTGTAGAAGCGTAGTCGTCGTCAGTGCATGATAGTGTTAGGGGTCTCTATCGTCGGCAGATATCTGTGTCGTCGGTTGCCTTGTTGGCGCATTATCGCAAACAGGTATTCATTGGTGGCGCACAAGCGTGTTCCCCGTCGGCGCAACAGGAGTGTTCCTCGTTGGCGCATAGGCGAGCCAGCGTTTGGAAGCTCAGAGGTTGCCTTCGAAAAAAGGGGCAAAGGAGAAAAGGATAGCGCTCAGAAAAACCTGCAAGGTATACACGGATCCCCTGGCCCATCACGCAACAATGATTCCGTTTAATCTGTGGCTCGCAAGGCCAAGTTCGCGGCAGCAAGGCCACGCCAGTCCGGCGCCCCAATGTCTTTCTCAAACGACAACACGCCCCGACCCTTGCGTGAACTCTCTCACTCAGCGCTGGATGTCCTGGGCACGCGCCACGGCCAGTATTCCACACAAGCCTGGGGTGGGCCCAACATCAAGCCAAGCCTGGGTGATGGATTCCGGTGTTGCCTTGAAATCCAACCGAAAACTCCCAAACCCAAGGCAGCGCGTACGCGCACAGGTCACTCCCTCAAGTTGGAGACCCTGTGCGAATCCAGCTTCCAGGCAGTGCGAAAAAAGACAACGCGTTGCGTTGAGCCTCGGGACCGCGCAGGGCCACTGGTCCAGAACTGCGTGACGTGGACGCGCGCCGTACGCGGCAACTCAAAGTCTATTTCCTGCAGCACTGTGCTACTGAAGACTGGCTTCGCGTAAACTGTGCACAAACCCAAACATCTGGCAAAGGGAAACAACTTTCTGGGTAACAAGCCTCTGGCCGGACACAGCCCTACCAATTTGCGGCCGGCACTTCGAACTTTTTTTGTGAGCGCAAGCCCTGAACAGACACCCTTTGTGATTTTTGGAAATCCTGCCAGTGTAGCCCGGACAGCTTGGGAGAGGTCGCGCAACCCGGCCCCCTAAATCCGGCGTCGCCGCGCTAGCCCAAAGAGGGGCACGCCTACGGCGTTGCAGCGCTTTTGGGGCATCATCACCGCCCGCGAGGCTATTGATGCTCGAGCTGGCGGGATGTGCAGCAAACCGGCAGTTTTGCCAGCGTCTCCATCATCCACGCCATCCATTGCACCCGGCGAATGCGCGAGGCGCCCGCGGGGCGCGAAAAAATACTTCCACCACGCATCGTCTCCGTGCAAGGCGCCGCGCCTGCCACAAAATTCCGCCTGCCCTCCAAGCACAACCCAAAGCACAGCTCCCGCCGCGCAACTAAGCAAGGCCTCCAGAATTGATGCGCGCGCGCGAGACCAAAGCTGACAATTTCCCTGCGCTGGTATTCTGCGGGGTGTCGTGTAGTTCACTGAGGTTGCCTGTTCTTTCTTAGTGCAAATTGCAAAGGAAAATTGATGCAGGCCTGCGTGATCCTATGTCACTGTCTCAAGTATGCAAGCAATACATTTTCTTGACCGTTCAGCGCCTGTGGTTAGTCAGGTGTTCAGAGTTCAGCGGACTGCCTTGTCAAGGAGAAGCTGAAGAAGCGCCACATCATTTTTGGCAGCCTTGGGTTCTTGCACACAGGGAACCATTCATCCCTCACTTGGCACAGTATCCCCGTTAGGGGAAGGGGTCTAGGAGATGTAATTTGCATTTTCTGGGGTTTGAAAATGTAAGATTACATTTTGGGCCGCGCATAACCCAGTTCCAATTTCATAGGCTTAGGGACATCCTTGAACACGTCAACCACTTTCTTGTTGGGGGGATGAGAAAGGAAAGCTTCTACGCGCCCAGGTGTCAAGGTACCCCGACAAAGACTGTGGGACAACGGTGTTCAGAGGATTCTTGGCATCGATGTCGCAAAGTCTACGAGCTGCCTCCAAGACCTCTTCCAGGCAAAAGATAACCGTCATTATTCAAATGTTACAGGTTACGTTGACCAACAAGAGTCAAACAGATTGTGGGCTTGCTTGCCTTTTCAAATTTTGAC
>CAUJNA010001351.1:0-60000 GCA_963377175.1 Effrenium voratum | reverse complement strand
CTTGCTTTGCAACACGTTTTGCAGGCAAGGCAATGATAAAACAACGCATGGCCGAGCTTGAAATCTAAAAAGGACCCCAGCCCGAGTTTGCAGCTTGCTTGAGACCTTGCGCGCAGACCCCAAGTCAACGAGCCATGAGCCGTGTTGACAGGCCCCTTTGGCCTGGAAGCTCAAACGCTCTGGACCCTGCCTAAGCCCCAAAACCCGAATCTTGCAGGGAGCTTGGCTGCGCCGACCTGGGCTGTCACCACGGGCTTCTTAAGTTTGGAACTTAATTATGCGAAGCGCCCAAGGTTTCAGGGCACTGTGAAGTGCCGGCGCGTGCTTTTTGACGGCTGCACGCTCACACACGGCGCCCACTCATACACACACACAAGCTTAACCAGGCAGGACTCGCGCGGGGGAAAAACTTGAACTGGTCTTGGAATTTGTAAAAAGATATGTATGCGTATATATGTATGACTACTGAAGGTCCGTGCTAGTTGCTGTTAGGTAAAAAGCACGGACGTTCACCAGCTGGCTATCCAGGTCAGCCCTCACGCAACGCTTGTCACCCCTCACGCCTGTCATAACTGGTGACCCGTCATGGCTGTTACTGTTACTTAAGTGAGGGAGCGCAGTGAAAGGGCCTCGTACACCTGACCAGGCAGGAGATGCACACAAAAGCTGGTGATTGTCATCCATCATTTCATGGCTGTTATCCAACAGTGAGTGAGAGTGAACGGGCCTGGTAGAGCTCCCCTTCTGACCAAACAGGAGACACAAACACGTGGCCAGTGTCCCCAGCAGAATGCCTCAAACGTTCCATGCAAAATATCATCAACAACAACAACTACTGCTACTACAACATGGCGCTGTTAAGTACAAACAAAATGACGTTGTCAGTTGTTGTTGTTGTTGTTGTTGTTGTTGTTGTTGTTGTTGTTGTTGTCGTCGTTGTCGTTGCGGTTGTCGTTGGTTGTTGTTGTTTTGCTTTTTTGCAAAACAAGTGTCTCCACAACAGTGCCTGAGCCTCAAACTTTCCATGCAAATTGTCACCATCGGCAACAACAACGACAACGAATGCCAAACATATATGTGCGATGAAAGCATTGCCATCGACCTGTGTCACTGAGTCTCCCATATTTTGTAAATTTGGTCAGGGGTTCCAAACTATGGTTCCATGGCTCTAGTTTTGTGAGTTCAGTTTTTGTCGGAGCCATGGGCATAAAACGTGCGCACGCGTGTGTGGAACATACGCCAAATCGTGAAGAGCAAGCAGCCCGAAAAATTGTGTTTGTTGTGGCCCCAGAAATTTTTAAAACTGGGTTCAGAAAATGCTAGACTAAGCCAAAAAAAAGCAGCTCCCCCAAGCCAGCAGCTGCCCACAACAATCCGGCAAGAGAATACACATACACTCACAGACAAAACACACACGCACACACACAAACGCAACAAACACAACAACCAACACAAACGAACACACAAAAACAAAAGCACACACACGCGCACACACGCTAACACACACACAAACCATAAACACACACACAAACACAAACACACACACAAACAAACACAAATACACGCGCGCACACTCGCACACACACACAAGGACGCGCACACGCACACACACACAAGCAACGCGCGCACACAAACACGCACACCAACACAAACACGCACGGACACACGCACATGTGTAGACACACACACAAACACACACAGGAAGAAACACGCAAACACAGAAAGGCAGACACAAACACACATAAACGCACAAGCACACAGCCACACAGGCGCGTAAACACACAGAGACAAACAGACGCACAAGCTCACGCACGCGCGCAAGCGCGCACTCGCACACGCGCACACAGGCGCGCGCACACAAAAACATACACACAAACACAAACACAAACGCAGAGCCAAACACAAGGACAAAGAGAAGACCCAACCACAAACACACAAACACGCAAAAACCGACACACACACACACACGCAAAACACAAAAAAACAAATCCAAACACGGACGCAGGCGAACACACATACAAACAAGCACACACACACACGCTACAATACAAACACACAAACAAACACACATACAAACACACACCAACATGCACATACACACAAAAAGCCACACACACACACACACTCACACACACACACGCACGGACACGCACACGTGCAAACACACACACAAACACACGCACTAAACACAAACAAACACACAAACGCACACGCGCAAACACACAGAGACAGGCGCACACACACAAACACACACACACACACACACAAACACACACACAGACACACACACACACACACACACACACACACACACACACACACACACACACACACACACACACACACGCACACACACACGCACACACGCACGCACGCACGCACGCACGCACGCACGCACGCACGCACGCACGCACGCACGCACGCACGCACGCACGCACGCACGCACGCACGCACGCACGCACGCACGCACGCGCGGCACGCACGCACGCACGCACATGCGCACGCACGCACGCACGCACGCGTGCAACAACGCACACGCACTTGCGAACACAGGCGTGCGCACACACACACACACACAAACACAAACACACACACACACAAACACAAACCCCAAACACAAACGCAAACACCACTGCACGCAGCACGCCAGCAGGCGCGTGCCTGCCTGCCCGAACGCTCTCACGCACACAAACAAACACACAGACACAGCCGAATCTCATGTCATGATGTTTGCAAGATTGCAAAGCTCTCAGAGTCCACTTGCCTTGCTCCAGATCCAGCAGATGCAGTAGCACATGCCACTGCCCTCCGGCAGCTGCACGAAGAAAGCGAGCCTCCTGAAGCGCGATGCGGAGCTTTCATCTCGGAGGCAGCGAGATGCTTAAAATCTACAAGTCCCTGCCGATCGGTCCAAGTGGTCCCGTGGCCCCCGTATCTTCCAAGATTCGCAGGGTAGTTGCTTCGTCCTTACCAAGCAATGAGCCAGCACGCCGCAAGTAGCTTAAGGTCTGGGCTGGCTGGCCCTGAGCCTTTAGCATAGTTGTCAACTTCGCAGAGTCTGGATTTGGACAGGCTAGCTGTCTGAGCCAGCAGTTGTCATAATTACCGTGTAGGGAACCGCAGCGCAACTTTAATATCGAATGTTGCCAAGCGTGGCAGTGGTACCAAACAGGCACGCAACCCACCGAAACCGGAACACTAGAAAAAGCACAGGCGCTGACCCCACCTAAGGCTCCTGCTGCAGCGAATGGCTCCGCGTTCCTGAATTCGAAAACTTTGCAGAATAAAGGAGCTTGCTGGCTGTCGAAGAGTTGGGTGTGCAAATGAAAGGGGGCATGCGTCGGGAATGACGGGGCGCAAACTGCTGCGACTGAATCCAAGTCGCTGTTCATCGCTCGGCCGCTCCATGACATCAGACCACACCAGGCTCAATTGATGACATGATATGCCGCATGAAGCTGTGCTCGTTGAGGGGCTGTGTTGTTGTCATTGTCTAGAGCCATGCGCAGCAGGCACACAAGGCTACATGAGATAACGTGGGCGCAGAATGACATTTCAGGTTGGGTAAATTTCTTTCTCCACCAGACCAACCTTTGTGATGCCTATAACAGCGACTGCCTGCCAGCGCGCAGGTTTGCCCACAGATTGATCAGAAATCACCCGAGTGGCAACTGCCACGTTGACGCGCTCTTCGCTGCCTTTTGGTCTGCACAATGGAGCTGCGCGTTGCAGCTGCATCCTCCAACGGCTAAAAAAGTTTTCTCGGCTGTTGGGCTCGTCAATGACACTTCGAAGTAGGTAACGACCACGTTGTCACCAACCACCTTTGCGACTCGCCGCGCTCTATCAACCATTGCGGAACGGGTGGCCAGCAGACCAAAACACACGAACACACAATTACACACGCGTGCGCTATCGCGATAAGGGCACACACACACACTGGCCTTCTGCTAGTGCATTTATTGGCGCCTCCAAACACAAGAGAAGGCTCCGCAGCGGCGCTCGTTTTTCTGCGTGGCGCGACGCTCAGCCCCCTATTGGGGTTGACGCATGCTGGGTTTGACGGAGTCGCACGCAGTTGCCCACGGGTATGGGCGAACTACGTGTAAATCCGCGTTCGTTTCTCCAACTCCTGGTCTCTTTCCTGAGAAGAACATGATCCGCCATCTACCGTTCACCGAACACCTGCCAGGCCAACAAGGAAGGCAAACAATCACAGTCGTTGGGTGGGAGAGGTTTTGTATTATCAGCATGGGCGTTGCCAACGCAGCGGTAGTCGGAGCTAACGACGGAGAACAAACCGATGACATTGGAAGGTAGCTTGTCAGCCAAGTGCCAGACTCCTGTAAAGCTACTCTTGCTTTGTGTGCTCTTTGTCTAAGTTCCGTCGTTCAAGAAACGGGCCGCTCGGCCCGTGCGGGGCGAAGCAGCAGCTGGCTCCACAGCGTCGTACCCGCGGCCCCATTGGAGACCTGAGTCGTTGAACAAAGCTAGTCACAGGGAACCGTGGGGGCACATGTTTAACCCACCCCGTTGCAGCGCAAACAAACTGAATGGATCCTGGTATCTGGTCTCGGTCACTGCGGAAACATGCTGCGCGCACAGTCAAGCCATGACAAACCGTCTATCCCAGATTGCCAAAGAGGCCACCTTTTAAGCCGCATAAACTTAGACACGAAAAGTCTTTTCCCTGGCAGCATGTTAACTTCAGGAGTAAAAGGTTTTGAGCCGGCAGCCTTGCTTGCGCAAACACATTCCACTGAGCAAGGATGTGTTCAACACCCTCGCTCTTGACACTGGACGCGTGACAGCTTCCGCTAGTGTCGCAAGCTTGTGCGCGTGTGATTGTTCTGACCGCTGATGCGGAGTCCACGGCGCAGGACGTCTACCAATTGCCTCCCTCCGGCTTAAACGCGCTGCGACCCTCGGCGGCACCTTCTCTCCATTCGCTCCATTGGCGCCACAGCGCCGGGTCTTCTGCTTCATCGTAAGCCCGCCGGCGATCTTCTTCCGTCCCGTGCGGCAAGGACAACTCAAGGCCAGCAACGCTGGTTCCACTAACTTTGGGGCACGGCGCACGCGTGCTGCGCAGCGGCGCGGGCCTTGGTGGGTGGAAGGACCAGCTTGAGGCAATCAAGAGGTGGTGTTGAGCTTGCGACCACTTCTCATTCCTTTTACATTGCTTGCGCGGGCTGCTTCTCCTAAGATAAAGCGCTGCGAAAGAAGTTGATGAAGAATTGCTCTGCTTTATGCCCCCTTGCTCAGCGCTTTGGATTTGGCCGACAACTTTGGATCAAGGAACGGCTTTTGCCGCGTCATGGCAGCCGCGCTAGGCAAGCTTCTGCGATCCTTACACAAAGCGATGTTTGCGATAGGGGGGCGCAACTATTTGTGCGGCACTTAGCTTGGGCTTAGGACGGGGGTAGAAGTGCGCTTGCACGTCAGACCCAAGCGGTTGTAAGCCGCGAGTGTCGCAGTCGTATCTTTGCGTGAAAAATGTTAATTCCAGGCTATCTTTTGCTTCTCCCGAAAACGTAGCAAAGGGTTCCCGTTCTTCTGGGGGTCGGGGGGTTGGACCCTTGTTCGCATCGTTTTGGTCGGCTGTGCGTCTGATGACTTGCGACGCGCTGCTTTCGTTGGCCCTGCGCGCGAACCGTAGCGTCTCAAGTTCGACGTGTCGTTTCGCCGCGCAGGCGAAGTGTTTTTGAGTTCTACGTTTGCATTGCAAGTACAATGGAATTCGCGTTTCCGGGGTGTTTGTTTCGAGGTGTTTTGCTTGGAATGCTCGTGCAAGCGTTTGCTTGAATTCGTTTTTGTTGTATTATCGGCTCGTTTCGACCTGCCTCAAAGAAGCACTTTTCGCGCGAATTCATTGCCATTCCATTGGGGAGAGGTTTCACCATCATGTTGCACCGAGCACGTTGCGCGAATGCAAAGTGAACCCTCTGCGAACTTTGGTCGAGTCGAATCGCCCTCGCCGTGGCGCAGTGCACAGCTTGAACATGCAAAGTGAACCTTCTGCGCACTTTGGGTGGGTCGAATCGCTCTCGCTGTGGCGCGGCGCACATGTTGAAAATGCAAAGTGATTGCAAAGTGAACCCTCTGCGCACTTTGTCGCTGTGGCGCAGTGCACATTTTGAAAATCAGTGCTTTTTGGGTGTCCAGCTGCGGCTCGAACATTGTAACTGTTAAGTATGGGCGCAGTGCGCGATTCGCACATTTTTCCAGATGCGGCTCGGCCATCGCAACTTTAAAGTACGAGAGTTGTACCGAAAGTACACATTTCCGGCTGCGGATCGAGCATCGTACTTCCAAAAGGGAAAGTAAAATAAAGAGGGAAGGCAGAAAAGAAGAAAGGAGAAAACAGAAGAGAGGGGAAGAGAGAAGAAGACAAAAGAAAAGAGAATATAATAAAACAAAAGAGATGGGAGAAGGGAAGGGACGAAAAGAAAGGAAAAGGAGAAGAGAAGTTAAAGTTCAGAAGAAAGAAGATGACGTGAGAGAAGAAGAGAGAAGAGACAATGGAAAAAAAAACAAGAGAAAAGTGTGAGAAAGAAGAGAAGCGGCAGGAGAAAGACCAGAGAGAGAGAGAAAGAGAGAGAGAGAGAGGGAAAGAGAGAGAGAGAAGACAGCAAAGAAGGAAAAGAGAAGAGAGACAAGAGAAGCCAACTGTGAAGAGAGAAGACGAAATGAGAGAGGAGCAAAAAGCAAAGAGAGGACAGAAGAGTGAAGAAAGCAAAAAGAAGAGAGAAGAAGAGACGAAAGAAGAAGAGAAGAGGGACGGTGCCCAATCGTCGAAACTTTGCCTCACCGTCGGGCCCTCTGTAGAGGCCTCGCGACTTTGCCAGCTCAGGCAGTTGGTACGTTGCGCGGCCGACTCGGCCAAGCCAAGTCGGTCGCGCAGCTTGTTGCAATACTGAGACACTATACGAGGCGAAATCTCCACGAAAATATACTGCGTTGGGTCGTCAAGGTTCTGCCTCTTGCTACGACGCCCCATCCAGCGGAATGGCGTCGCATGCCTTTCTAGGACATAACAATGCTGCAAACAGGTCGAACAAATCGCGCGAACAACATGTTCGGACGCAATCTCGCTGGCGTGCAAAGCAGAAAAGTAACGCCACACTATTCGCGGGTCTGAACCATGTGAACGAGAACGCAATTGGCGTGGGATCGGTGGTTGGATTTGCAAAGGAAAAGTTGCTAGGCGTCGGTGCCTGGATTTGCTTTGTGGCTGGGCCACACAACAACAACTCGGCTAGCAGCACACCCCGTCCAACCGAATCCGCTCGTCCAAGATTCAGACCCGCGAATAGAAGAGAAGAAAGAGACGGAAAGAGCAGAGAAGAGAAGAGAAGCGAAGAGAAGAGAAGAGAAGAGAAGAAGAAAAAAAAGAAGAAAGAGAAGAAAGAGAAGAGAGAGAAGAGAGAAGAAGAGAAAGGAGAGCAAAAAGAGAGAGAAGCGAGAGAAGAGAGAGAAGATTACACCAGCAGAGACCCCAAACAGTTCAGGACTGACGGGCTAGCACAAACATGCCAAAAGCTTGTGGCTATCTGCGCTTCAACACGGATGAATCAAAAAGATGCAGTCGTGAACCCGGCACGCGTTGCGTTGCTGCAAGTGTGTTGCTGGCGTGCTTCGCGCTTCAGCACCGCGCCGGAACTGAGGTCGATAGCGGGCGAGCGCGCGCGCGTGAACGCAAGTCAAGTGTGGCTGCAGACACACAATGACACACATGACACACATGTGTGTGTACATGTGGACCACACATATGAATACGTCTGAAACAGTACACGCGGCACGCGCAGATGTGCACCCGTGAACACGCACATATACATTCACGTGCGGCACACGCATACATGTGTTGAGCTGGAAAACCAACGTGCGCTTCTTGTAAAGCACAAACACATGTGTACACCTGCGAACACATATGTGTTCACCTACGACACGCTAATGTGTTCACGTGGAACACACATATGTATACCACTGGAACACAAAAATGTGTCCAGGAACACCGCGTGTGCGAATAAAGCACACATGTGCACACGTGAAACATACATGCGCACACCTCGAAAGCAATCATGCGTTTTCGGGAGCACATACATGCGCACACCTGGAGAGCAAATATGCAAAAAAAATCACCTTGCACATGGTAATGTGTTCACGTGGAACACACATCTGTCCACCTGGAACACATATGTGTACACGTGAACACACATATGTGCACACGCATAAATTTGCACCCGGAACACACACCAGTGTGCTCGTCCGATAACAACCGCGTTTTCCCCTGGAACGCAAACACCTGTCCAATTGGAACACACATGTGCGCAGACGTGAACACACATGTGTACACGTGGAACACACACACGAGTGTCACTCTAAAAACAAACATGTGTTCGCCTGGAACACGTACACGTGTCGGATAAGAACATACATGTGTGTACACGTGAACACACATATATGTGTACACGTGGGAGGCACACATGCGCACACGTGAGCACACACACACATGTGTGTACTGCACACGTGAACACGCACATGTGTGTGCACGCAGAAACACAGACAGACACGAGTATTCATCTGATAACAAACACGTGTTCTCCTGGAACAGAAACACGTGTCTAGTTGGAACACAGAAGTGTGTACAAGTGAACACATGTCTGTGTACACGTTGGACATACATGTGCACACTTGAACACAAGTATGTGTGTGCACCCGGAACACACACTCACGTGCGTTCATCTGATAACAAACATGTACTCACCTGAAACACAAACACGTGTCCAATTGGAACACACATGTGAGTTGTGGAGCTGGGAGACAAGCCGTCCACCCAGAAGCATCCTGGCTAAGAAACAAGAAGAGACACATGGGAGACAAAGGGAGGCAAATCAATCCGCAGACAACAGGCATCCAGGCTGGAAGACAACGGGAGACAAATGAAGGGACAAAGGAAGACAAATGAAGCTGTCCGCACGGAGAGCCGTGCCAGACATCCAGGCTGGGCGACAACGGAAGACAAATGAATTCGTCCACCACGAAGCGAGACGAAAGAAGACAACTGAATCCGTCCGAGCCGTGCATCCAGGCTGGGAGACAACGGAAGATAAATGAGTTCGTCCACCCAGAAGCGAGACAAAGGGAGACAAATCAACCCGTCCACCCAGAGAGCCGTGCCTGGCATCCAGGCTGGAGACAACGGGAGACAAATGAAGGGCGACAAAGGGAGACAAATGAACCCGTCCACCCAGAGAGCCGTACCGGGCATCCACAACGGGAGACAAATGAAGGGAGAAGAGAGAGAAGCGAGAAAAGAGTTAATGGTGACAACTGATTAGTAAACTGCCCCCCCCTTCAAGGTTGACAAGGTTTGGACAAGTCCCAAAAATGAGATTCTTAGGAGGACCCCCCTGATTACTCTGGAGCTTCGGTCCTCGTCCTCTTACTTCTGGTCCCTTCGGGGCAGTAGGACTTTAAAAGGCAACAGCATATTTTTTGGGTTTTGAGCCCAAAAGGGCCCTGATTAATCGCGGGTGGTTTTCTGTTAATGAGGGGGGACTGGCCTCCAAGGGGGGTCCCCTTTGTGAGCCTGAAGGGAAAATGCATTTCGGGGGAAGCACATTTTCTTGGAAAACTTGAGGGGTTCAATAGTGACTTAGCATTTGTGGGTTTAAGCACAGACTCGGCAAATACTATCACCTTTCTGGCAGGTTTTGTTGGCTTGGGGGCTGCAGAGGGATACCTTTAATCAGGGGTGGTTTTGGGGAGGGCTCAAGAATTATTGGGTAGGTTGCCTTTTGGAAATCTTGTTGGCCCTTTACTTTAGTGTTGGTTGGAACCTGGGGGGGAAGGGGGAAACCTTTTATCGGGGGGGGGGGGGTTACTAAGAACACAGATAGAGACACAAGAAAGAAGAGAAGAAGAGCTGAGAGAAGAAGTGGACAGAGAAAACAGAACAGAGAGAAGAAAGAAGAGAAAGAAGAAGAGATGAAAGAGATAGAGAAAACAACAGAGGACAAAGAAAAAGAAAGTGAAAAAAGAAAAACAAGAATGAAAGAAGCGAGAGAAGCGAGAGAAGAGAAAGAAAATGAAGGAGATAAGACAGAAGAGAGCAAAAAGAAGTGATAAGGGGAAAGAAGTTAGAAGAGCGAGAGAAAAAAGAAGACAGAAAAGACAGAGAGAAAGATGAGAAGAAGAAAAGAACGAAAGAAAGAAAGAAAGAAAGAAAGAAAGAAAGAAAGAAAGAGAGAGAGAGAGAGAAGGAAGAAGAGATGAGAGAAGAAGAGGAGAAAACGAGAGAAGAATAAATCAAAAAAAGAGAAGGGAGAAGAGAAGAAAAGAGGAGAAGATGAAAAAAGAGGAGAAAAGAGAATTGAAAGAAGAAAGAAAAAGAAATGAGAAACGAAGAGAAAAAGAAGACAGAAGATAGAAAAGAGAGAAGAGAAAGAAGAAGCGATGAGAAAAGAGAGAGAAGCAAGCCAAAAAATTGAAGAGCACAGATAGAAGACAAAGGCGAGGAGACAGAAAAGAGAAAAAGGAAGAGAGAAGAGAAAACAACGAAACCCTGAAAGATGGCAACGCCTTCTTGGCGCCGCATCAGAAACTTGGCAGCGCATGGCTTTTGCGTGATGAGTTTACTGATCGCCGAAAACCTGTTCGAGTCGACCCTTTAGCATGTGTTTTGGCGCCCAGGGAAATATGTGAACATGATCTGGCGCGATGATGTACGGTTATCAAGGAGGTATGTCATTTACACCAGCAGCATCGACGATGTTGGACATTTTTGCAAGATTTGACAGGAGCACGTCGGCTTCTCTCTCAATGGCACCCAGGTCTCATCAATGGGTGCTCTCGCCTTGGAGGACAAGTCGTTGCGCCTTTCTACGTTCGAGGAGGACGTTGATGTTGTTGGTGGAGCCTTCAGCGCAGCGACCTCCCGAACGAAGTCATCAGGCGCATTGTTTTTTCTTAGCTCAGACCCCGGCGACCTTGCTCACCTTCTATGCGCTGCGCCTTCATTTTGCGATGTAGTGTGCGACCCAACGACATGGTGTGAGAAGGTTCTCCACTCGCAGCACTTCAAACCTCCCTTGTCACTTGAAAAGAGCTTCATCGATCGACTTCCGCAAATCTGGGCTCGCGCGCAGCGTGTCATCGACAACTACAACTGCAGCTACATTTGCGATGGCCGGCAAGGTTATGGTACACGAGGCAGCCTGCGTGGCGCAGTTTGGTCAGGTGTCCGATTGTTCGGACGGGCAGACTGGTCTTGCCTTTGTCGAGGCGACGCCCAGAAGCTCTTGATTGGAGTCACAACAGCGGCCGGCCCAAGCCAGCTCGAAGGGGAGTTTTCCAATGACCGGCGCTGCTGCTATTCAATGCTGGAACCCTCTTTTTCGACTGGCCCCACAGCTTTGCAGGTCCACGGGGCACCGTATTGAAGTGCGCTGGCAAGATGACCGCTTTCAGGTTGAGGTCGGCGGGTTGCGTGCTCCTTGGCGGCTCGGCCTGGAGTGACAGGGCCTAGCTCGCGCGCCTATGTGTTCTTCATTTTCCTGCATGCCGAGAGTGCAGAAGGTGCTGCGTATCTTGCGCCCAATGGTTCTGTAACCGGGATGTTCACAAATGCCATCAACGCTGTGGTGAAGAGCAGCCTTCCATCGGACATCAGATCATGTCTGCTAACATACGCAGTTCGATATGAGATACGCGCGCCATCTTGGATTTCTTATAACTTCCTACAAGCAAATCTTCGGCTCATGGGCTTTGATTACCGGAGCCTTGTACAGCATTGCGAAAGTGAATGTGTTCTTCTTGCCGAAGCTGGAACTGAGTTTCCTGATCTTCGGAACGCGTTGCGCAGGCTGGGGTGCCCTGCGTCTCTATTGCCTTTTCTTCCGCGGACTGACGAAGCTGCCAACGATTACTTGTGGCATTTCGACATCATGTTGAGCGAAGTGGGCTTCAATCATTTGGTCGAGGACGGGCGCGCTTGCCGAATTGTCACGCGTGTTTTCTCAAGCTGCAAGGCTTCGCTTTTAATCACAGTCACACTTTGTTGAACAAAGCGCAAGGACGGAAAGAAATGTGTGTTCGTGTTTGTACAACTCATCGTGCAATATCTGCCAGGAAGGCGATTACATCATCTTGCATGAGGGCGTGCTGATTTGGACAGAATGCGCGTGTTCCTGCTGCTGGGCCAATGCTTTCAATGCTGCGGCTGCAGGAATGGAGGACTTGGTAGGAGCACAAATCTTTGCTGCGCTTGTGCCGTCGCAACTCGTGGTCAGCGAGTTAAGGCGCAGGTCAAGCCGCCGCTGCGTCGCACGCCAAAGCGACGGAGAAGACCAGCTGGGAGGAAGCTGGCCCTGCGAATTGTTGGCGACGAATCCTGAGCAACCGATCCTCGCCCGAAATCATGCTGTCGACATTGCGCTGCAAAATCAGCAGGCTTAAGAATGGAGACGCGCAAAGCTACGTATCACGCGCAAGAGCCCCTTCTCATGGACTGACCGAACAGCAGGCGATACGTTGCGCAGCTTCTCGACAACCAGCTTACACATAATCGCACAGTGGTCATGCGCTATGCCGACTGCTCTTGTGCAGAAGATTCTGGGTACGACTTCCAACTCCACCTATGGAACGCACTCTTGTGGACCTGCCAGCTCGCTCTTGCTACCAAAATTCCGCCGTGGAGTTTACATGGCGGCTTGTGAGCAGGTTGCTTATTTGGTGCGGTTCATGAAGCTGTTTCTTGTCGCACACACGAAACGAAGATGTTATAGTTTGCGGCTGCTTGCCAAACCTGAGGAGTTCGTGCCGGACACCGCCATTCAACTCATGATGAACAGCCGGCTTTGGCCCCGTCCTGAGTATCTCAAGAACTTGGCAGACACAACTGTCCTGCAAAACCTTTGCTCTTACAAGGAGTCGAGCTCCGTGGCTTGTATTCTGAAGCAAGCGTCGTTCAGCACAGAAGTTCTGCGCACGGAGGCTCAAAGGTGTTACCCATTTGCTCTACAAGCGCCACAAAACGTATGCAAAGCATCATCATGTCTTCAGAGAACATCGAAGACCAGTGGGCGCGGAATGCTGAGCTTTGTGCAAGCGCAGGCACGTGGACTCATTTGCAATGCGAACGTGTGCTCAATGGGGGTGGCATTGCCGGCGGCTCTCAAGAGATGCTGCTATTGAATAAGTTCTTGCGACAATCGCAGCGTTTGCTCGCGTATCGCGCAGAATGGGCTATGTGGGCAGAAGACGAGTCTCTAGCCGGCAGCATTGACTTCGTTACCAGGGATATGGATGGCAGGCTGGTGCTTTGGTTGGAAACGGACCATTAACTGGAGGTCAATGAAATTTCCGTTGAACAACTTGCCAGATGCGACGGCGTGAAGTACAGGCTGCAGTTTAACGCTTACTGCTATATCCTGGAAAAGTACTACAATGTTCGTGTGTCTGGCATGTGTGTCAGCGCATGCTTCTCCTTGGCTTGACGAAGTACCTCGCACGCCGCGAGAGACGCGCAAGCTCGTGGAGCTTCAAAGGCTGAAGGCCTCGGCAAGAACATCATTCGACACAACCCTGGCAATCACGGATGTATGCGGAAGCGGGTTAGACGCAAAGACCCTGACACTGGTATGCAAGTTGGTGAGGAGCTGGCTATTAACCAAAGCACGGACGTTGCAGCGTCGGAAGGCTCAGCTAGCCGCACTGCTGCGAAGTCCAGCGCTACATCTTCAAAACACTGACCTAAATGAGGAGAATGTTGTTCCACCACCTTTGTCTTCCGTGTCTTCAGTGGAGCTTGTTCAGCCAAGCCTGAAGACGAAGCTGAGGAGATGGCTTGGGACGCAGCTCTGGACGAAGCAGCGATACAGAAGAGGACGCCCGTGCCCGGAAACGCTACGTCTCCTGCAGATGTCCAAGCTTTTTTCCACAACCTCGCCCAAGTCAATTCCCATTTCCAAGAGCAAGTCATCGAGCCTGTTGATGCTTCGGGAGAAGGTGAAGCTGTGGAGGGGGCACGTGGAGAAGTGCTTTGACAATGTGTCAGATTACATCGTCCGTCTTGGGGTAGTTGTGCTGGCCTTTGGGCGCGTGAGACGGCGGGATATTTTTCTGCGAGAGCACGCGCTCATTTATTGGGTGGCAGAAGGCGACCTTGCGACTTCATGGCGGCAACTGCTTTATGCGGACGCCGTCTGGCGCTTTCCAGCAACATCGTGGCATTCCTCCGGAACATGGAAGAGTACAGACTTTTCTCTTGCACAAAGAAGGCATTTTCCGCCAAATGCCTCCTGCCCGAACCGTGGAAGGGCTCCTAGACGCCTTCGTGGACTCTGACGCAGAATTTTCTGATGGCGTGCGTGGACGCTTGCTTGGGTGCTCCTGCGGATGTGCAACGTGGAGGAATTCCTAGAGCTTCGTTTCACAGTCGTGATGAATAGGAAGTAGTTGCTGATTCTTCGACACCTGGACCGTCGTCACTGCCAAGACTTTCCTCAATGTGAAGAGGATGCTCACGCGTGAGCTCACGGAAGAAAAGCTCCTGCGCCACATGTGTGAATGGTGCGAGACAAAGAAGCGAGCGGTGGCGTCACGCTGCTATGAAGACCTCTGTGTCACGTACGACGACCTTGCAAGTCGCAAGGATGCAGCTGCAGAACTGTTACTTGCGCGTGGCGCACTGCTTGAAGTACACCGTGCCACCTTACATTGCGGAAAGGCTTCAAATGTTTTACAGCCAAACTTTGGCGAAGCGCGGGGTCAACGTCGTCCGACTTTTTTGTTGGTCTATCGCGCGGCGGTGCCGGACAACCTCTGTGTTCCACGCATTGGCAAGCGATGTGCGGGCACAATTTTGCGGTTTAACGAAGATGAAACGCGGAAACAGGTTGAGCAGCGCAACGGCCGTGTTATACTGACCGGACCAGCAACACTGAGCACTGGGCGCAGGGCACCTGAAGACTTGTTCAAGAAGTTCGCGTCCGCAAAAAGAATTGCAGGTCGCGCGCCGTGCGGGTACCGAACTCGCATGATCCACTGCGTGGGCTGGAAGCGATCGGAGGCCAACCGCAAGCTTGAGTTTGAGCACGTCACTCCTGGCAATTTCAACGCAATATTACTAAGATCATTAGTGCGGCGCGCGAAGTCCAGGTTTGAAGACCGCGAAGCGCTCGCCGGAGGATATGAGCAAGTACCCGACCCAGAGCTTGGTGGTTTTCTTCGGTCTCAGCCGGCTGCAGCTGCCGGCTTGCAGCTGCAGAGTGCTTTCGAGGCGGAGCACAGCAGAGAAGCCTGTCAGGACATGAAAGAAAAGTATGTGACGTGGTCTGGCGACTCAGGCATGACGGAGCGTGTCATGCGAGAGGCTTGCAACCTTCCCCCTCGTGATCACCAGTCGGGCAACCATTTGCAAAGTTGATTCTGACAACGAACTAACAGGAGAAAACTTCGGCCGATGTGTGGAACAACGCCCGCAAAGCTCTGATGGAACATATGCCCGAGAAGCGAAAGCTAAGCATGACCAAGCATCAACTTCGTGATATGAAAGTCAAGCATGCGCCGAATGAGAGTAGAGAAGAACTGCTAGACGAGCTGACGACACGGAAGCGTTGCATCAAGCGCGACGGCAAGTACAAAAAACATGAGCCCATCTTCATGCCCTTGCTCCACTTCACCACGCAGCTGGCTGATGTTTTCGGCTGCCCGGACCGAAGCAGAAACGACTTGCAGCTGCAAGAGATCTACAATGTTGATGCCTGGGAGCAATATTTATTAGGCTTTCCATTCCGCAAAGACAAAGCGATCATTTTGGGAAAGATTGCTCTGGTCGTGGGTAAAAGGCGACCGCGAGCTGGAAGAGTCACTGCTGATGAGGAGAAAAAAGACGGGCGACAACGTGCTGGACAAAATCTCATCAAAGCAGAAAGCTGCAAAACGAAGGAAGAGCGTAGTAGCAGTCAAGGAAGGGCAGGAAGAAGGGACCCGCTGCAATGACGGTGTGTTTCAGCAACAATGTGTTTACCGCTGAGAAAGGCCAGATTCCATTCGGACCAGAACACAGGCGCAAGGAGCAGCAGCGCAGTCGCTCAGCAGACGCTCGCAACTCTATCTCTTGCAAGTGTTAAATGTCACGAGCTAGCGTGGCCACTTTGGCAAATGCAAACAAGCATTCTGAGAAAAGGGCAGGCTCTCGCCCGATGTTTGCGAGTTTGCAACAAGAAATGCTCGAGGGAACGCGTAATTTGTAGGTTTCGCGCTTCTCGCGGGAGCAGGTTGGGCGTCCAATTGGCTGGCTGTGTGAACTAGTGTTGTGGCCAGCTGCTGTGGCATGAACTGCAGGCTGTCAATTTGAAACGTGTCAGCGCACGCTTGTGCACGCGCCGCATGGTGTGGCTTTGGCAGCAGAGTCAAGACGGCGTGGGAGTTCTAAGCCAGGGCGTGAGTAACAGGCAAGCAGCTCGAGGGTTGCCTCAAGTTTTGAGGTTGGGTGCCATCAAAAAAGAAGTACAGCGGACGCCTGACTTGTTTGGACAGGCGCAAAATGCCGCAAAAATGAAGCTAGGGTGTGATCGCACAGAGAACTTGCGCAGAGAATTTTGAGCCCGCAGATAATTTGAACAGAGAACTTGCCAGAGAACTTGAGAGAAACTTGCTCAGACACTCTTGCTCCGAGAATTTTGCTCAGACAACTTGAGGAGAGAACATGCGTCACTCACTTTATGCTGTGCTTGCGTGCCCCCGTTCTTCCAGTTTGCTTGTTTTTTTGAGGGTTGCGTTTTTTGTCACAAACCCAAATGTATGTGTAGAGATCTATGAATATAAATATATATATATATATATATTTGGCACCCCCCCCCAGTACCCAGGTGTTGTTGCATCATGTATCAAAACCATTGATATTTACAGTGTATTTTGATTGAACTCATGCATTTTCTGCAAGACAATTTTGTGGATCAAAAAACAAATGCAAAAACCAAAAAACAAAAAAACAAAAACCAATCCTAGCCCCCACCATGGCTGGGATTCTTTGGTTTTTGGTTTTTTGGTCCAGGGAATTTTTGCGCAACAAATTCCAAATGTTGCGCAACATTTGCGGAGCATGATGAGAGGATATGTGAACCTTTGTGAAAGAAGGCGTGTTCTGGGTGAGAGGATATGTGAATTTTCTGTAGAGAAGAGTTATTCAAAAAGACATGTTTTGTGTGAGATGATATGTGAGTCTTTGTGGAAGAGTCAGGGTTACAGTGATTCAAAAAAACAGCAAAAGACAGTAAATATCATGTAAAACCACCATTTATGTGACACAAACTGTCCCAGCCATAGCCTGGCTTTAGCCTACACAGGGTTCACTTTCCTTGGCAACTCTTTCACATACGCTGCCTTTGTTTCATTGAAAGAAGACATGTAAAAAGACATGTGTTGGGTGAGAGGATGTGTGATTTTCTGTGGAAGAGTCTTTGAAACAAGGCATGGTTTGTGTGGGAAGATATGTGAGTTATCTGTGGAAGAGCCTTTGAAAAATGGCATGTTTTGGTGAGAGGATATGTGAACCTTTGTGAAAGAAGACATGTTCTGGGTGAGAGGATATGTGAATTTTCTGTAGAAAAGAGTTATTGAAAAGAATGTTTTGTGTGAGAGATGATATGTGGGTCTTTGTGGAAGAGTCAGGGTTACAGTGTTCAAAAAAGTACAACAAAAGACAGTAAGTATCATGTAACACCAACAAAAACTGTCCCAGCCATAGCCTGGTTTTAGTCTACACAGGGTTCCCTTTCCTTACCAACTCTTTCACATATGCTGACTTTGTTTCATTGAAAGAAGACATGTAAAAAGACATGTGTTGGGTGAGAGGATGTGTGAATTTCTGTGGAAGAGTGAAACAAGGCATGGTTTGTGTGGGGAGATATGTGAGTTATCTGTGGAAGAGCCTTTGAATAAAATGCATGTTTTGGTGAGAGGATATGTGAACCTTTGTGAAAGAAGACATGTTCGGGGGAGAGGATATGTGAATTTTCCGCAGGGGGTTCTTGAAAAAGACATGGTTTGTGTGAGATGATATGTGAGTCTTTGTGGAAGAGTCAGGGTTACAGTGATTCATAAAAGTACAGCACAAGACAGATTTTGCACCATTTATGTAACACAAACTGTCCCAGCCATAGCCTGGTTTTAGTCTACACAGGGTTCCCTTTCCTTACCAACTCTTTCACATATGCTGACTTTGTTTCATTGAAAGAAGACATGTAAAAAGACATGTGTTGGGTGAGAGGATGTGTGAATTTTCTGTGGAAGAGTGAAACAAGGCATGGTTTGTGTAGGAAGATATGTGAGTTATCTGTGGAAGAGCCTTTGAAAAATGGCATGTTTGGTGAGAGGATATGTGAACCTTTGTGAAAGAAGACATGTTCTGGGTGAGAGGATATGTGAATTTTCTGTAGAAAAGAGTTATTGAAAAGAATGTTTTGTGTGAGATGATATGTGAGTCTTTGTGGAAGAGTCAGGGTTACAGTGATTCATAAAAGTACAGCGAAAGACAGATTTTGCACCATTTATGTAACACAAACTGTCCCAGCCATAGCCTGGCTTTAGTCTACACAGGGTTCACTTTCCTTGGCAACTCTTTGACATATGCTGCCTTTGTTTCATTGAAAGAAGACATGTAAAAAGACATGTGTTGGGTGAGTGGATGCGTGAATGTTCTGTGGAAGAGTCTTTGAAACAAGGCATGGTTTGTGTGGGAAGATATGCGAGTTATCAGTGGAAGAGCCTTTGAAAGAAGGCATGGTTTGTGTGGGAAGATATGTGAATTGAATTTTGTGTGGAAGAGCCATTGAAAAAGGGCATGGGTCACGTCCAAAGGCGTCTTTCTTCAATGATTCAAACCTCCTTCCTCTTGTCTCCCAGTGTGCAAATCTGAGCTGTTCTTCCTGCCTGCTTCCGCGGTCAAAGCACATCTGCACCAAGCCCAAACCTGGGTACCTGGGGGGGGGTAGAATATATTTATATCCCAGTAGATCCCAGGCAGCCCGCTATAGTTGGTGTTTTGCCATGTCGTTTTTTCTAAAATGGTGGTTTCTTTGGTTGGGAAGTATTGGCTGGGACATGAGGCGTCAAATCATTGCACGCAAGAGCCTCTTGTGACTCTATTTCGTTTCAAGAGCAGAAACAGCGCGAGGGTTCCCAGGCCTTTTTTGTTTGTTTTGCATGTTTTGCGGACCGACCAGCGCCAACCGCCAACCGCCTCCGCAAGCCTGCTTCAATGATAGTTGCGCCTCGCAAACCCCGAAACGAGAAGGTAATGCTGAGGGTTTGGTAGGTGGTGCTATCAGGGCCTAAGTTTAGGCATGACAGTGAGGACGATGAAGTTCAAGGGTGAAATTTAGCGTGCTCTGTGAACTCTCATGGCGCAAGATCTTTGGTGTAAAGCGGGCGTTTCTGATTCGAACTTGCTTGATCGAGGATGGAGTTGAGTTGCGGGTGTGGAGGTTTCAAGTTTTCCTGCGCCGGCTGTAACAGCGAAACGTTGTGAGTTGGTGGTGAATGCTGGCGAGAAGTTTGTCACGATTTTGAAGTAAGCAGGTGAGAGGTTTGTGAAAAGTTTGAAAGCGGCAAGAAGATTGTGAGTCAGAAGGTTGCTGGCAGTTTGCGAAAAGATTGTGAGCAGACGCCTGTAAAAAGTCTGGAAGTTGGGAAAAAGACTGGAAGTGGTGATAATTTGGCAAGTTGGCGAAAAGAGAACAGACAACAATGTGAACGGTGAATTGCCACAACAAAGTACCACGGTGGTGACAAGACGGTGAGTTGAAGAAATTTTGCCAAGGTGGAAAGATGTTTCTGAAAAGATGGCCAGTTTGTGAAATTTGGACAGTTGGTGACAAGATAGTAAAGAGACGGTGAACATGTTGCAAGCTGGTGAAAAGATGGCGAACCGCCCGCAAAAATGCAAGTTTGTGAACAACGTGAAAAAGGTTGTGAAAAGATTACGAAAAGATGGTGAGCTGCCGAAAATTGGCAAGTTTGCAAGAAGCCAGTGAGCTTGCCAACATGAAAAGATGGTGAAAAAGATTGTGAAAAGATGGTGACTTTGCAAAAAAAACAAGTTGGTGAAAAGACGGTGAAAAGTCTACAAGAAGTGAAAATTTAGCAAGTTGGTGAAACATACCAAAAAGATGGTGAGTTGGTGACCTGACAAGCCTGGAAGTGTTCCTGACCCCCTGGAAGTGTTCCAGAAGTGTTCCAGTCCTCCAAAGAAGTGTTCTGAAAGCGTTCCAGCTGTGCCCAGAAGTGTTCCACCTTGTCACGCATGAACTTGCAAATTTTCAAATTTTCGGCAGTTCACCATCTTTTCACCATCTTTTCATGAACTTGCAAATTTTTCGCAAACCCGCAAACTTTTAACAACTTGCCAAATTTTCGGCAGTTCACCATCTCTTCACCATCTTTTCACCAACTTGCATTTTTTCGCAAACCGGCCAACATTTTACCAACTTGCCAAACGTTCGGCAGTTCACCACCTTTTCACCATCTGTGCACCAACTCCAAATCTTTTCACCATCGTTTCACCAACTGGCCAAAATTTCACAAATTCGCCAACATGGCTGTGGCTCAAAAATAGGTACCCAAAATGGCACCTTAAGTTTTGAGCCACACCCACATTGTGCCAACTTGCCAAAGTTCCGGCAGCTTACCATCGTTTCGCAATCCTTTTTCACACTTTCATTTTCTAGGAGGTTCGCCATCTGTGTCACCATCTTTTCACAAGCTAGCCAGAATTTAGGAAGTTCGCCAACCTGTTACCACTTGCCAAAGTTCAGCAGTTCCCCATCTGTTCACAATCTTTTCACCCACTCGCCATCTTTCCACAAGCGTGAACCAACCTTGACAGAGTTCTGGCAAGCTCGCTCACTTCTTACAAACCTGCCAATGTTCGGCAGCTCGCAATCTTTTCACAACCTTTTCTTACATTGTTCAGAAACGTGCATTTTTGGGCGGTTCGCAATCTGTTCACCAACTTGCAAGATGTTCCCCAACTCACAATCTGTCTATAATCTTCTCACCATCGTTTCACGAACTTGCCAATTGTGAATCTTTTCACGGACATCTTACCAACTTGCCGAATTGTCGTCAACTCACAATCTTTTCGCATCACTTCATAACTTGCCAAGTTTTCACCAGCTCGCAATCTTTTCACACATTTTTACAAACATGGCAAATCGTAGCCATTCCACCATCTTTTCACCCTTTTGACCGCTTTTTGGCCATCTTTTGACCAACTTGCAATTTTGAGGCAGTTCACAAACAATCTTCCCAACATTGACCAATTTGCAAACTTTTCCATCTTTTAACAATCTTTTCACAAACTTTGCGGGCGCCGCTGGCCTTAAAAACGCATGGGAAAAACTGTAGTCAGGCCCCACGTGTCCCGACTACAGTTTTTCCTTCAATGTTTTTGGGGCGCGTTTCTGGAAACGCTGGGGGTGTTGCTGGGGGTGTTGCTGGTGATGCTGGGGCAAGGTGTTTGTTTACGACGCTGGCTCAACAATGGCATCGACACAGCTGTGCATCATTTCACAACTTTTGCGTGGCCCAATCCTTGAAATCACGTACAGCGAGTCAAAGGCAGCGTGACTGTATTTACCGCAAACGCGAATATGCGTTTGTATTTGGAAGCCTCCAGGGACTCCAGGGCCAACAAAGCGTAATCGTATTTCAAAATGTGCTTTTAATGACGTTGGTTTGTCGCGCAATTGAGGGCGTATTCTGTAAACATGGTCATCGTGTGGTGTGTTCAAACTTGACAAAGCGCAAACTATCAGCTATCTGCCAAAGGCAACACGCGAAACAAAAACTACACGTGGGCCAGTTGAGAGCTTTAGCTGTTTAATCTCCGAGCAAAAGCTGCGCCGAAACATTTTTTACCACAAACTGCGGCATAGCTGACTGTCATCAAGGCAAATGCATCTTTGGTCATTGGCTTTGTTGCGCTAGCGCACGCGCTCATATTATGAGCTCCGCGCTAAGTCAGCAGCGCGTTTTGACGTGACCCACGCGTTGTAGATGCGCGGCCAGTTGTATGTGTTTGTTTCTGGGTTGGCCCTGCCAAGGCCCCATTGCTTTCGGAACGCTTCTAGCAGTTGGATCCGCGATGCGCTGGTTGGAACACTTCCAAGGCGTACCCCCGCACCAGCTCGTGAAATTTAACACTTGCAAGACACTCATGACTTAGACATTCACAACTGCATATTCACGGTTCTGCCACAGCTTCTTCGCCGGCTACAGCCAGCGCCTGCAACGCCCTCAGATTTGCTGGAAGTCTTTGACTTGTGCGTGAGCAAGAGAACAGAGGTGTGCAAGAGCATTCTGCGTGTGGAAAATGTCGGAAGGCAAGCAGCTATTGATCACGGCACCGTATGGTGGTGCGCTTCCACAGCATTTTCACAGCCAAGACTTCATGTAGAAAGTGCAGAAAATTTCGCTGCGCACGCGGCGGATGCCAGTGTCGCTTTTGTCTTCTGAGTACAATGTGCGTTTAGCAGACAACTCCAAAAGGAACCCAGAAAGCTCTGTCCTCTCTTACTTATATTTTGCCTGCGAATATGCGATTCTACAAGAATGGGCGATCTACTTGTCTGAGCATGTGAAACCTAAACATTTGCCCTTGCACTATGATGGTGTTCGGATTTCCAAACAGCAAGATGCTTTGCTGGGCGGTATAAGCAAGAACTGCGAGAACATATGGCAGCAAAACTGCAGTTCAATGTGTGCATTCATGAAAAGACACCTGACACTTCTGGAGCTGCTTCGGGAGGGAGCTCTTCGCTCAGCCAAGGCCCGTTTTCCTGAAGATCATGTTTTACGACAGCCATGCAACTGCATCCCTCATGCTGTTGGACGCTTGTGGTTTGTCAGTGAAGATTGCTTGCGTAGCGCAAGCCAATAGGTATAAAAGCTCTAGGGGGTGTCGGACGCACCAGCAATGCTCTGACACGTTCGCTTGCCCGCTTTATCCTGCGCTCTTGCAAGGCAATGTCCCGCATGGGAAAACGGCGCTGCTCCACATTGCGTAGCAGTAGGGCGGGTCAAAGAGGGTCACGCAGTTGAGCAAGTGACCGTTTGGGACATTACTGAAACGCTAGCTCTTGCAGACAACGTCTTTTTGCCAGCGGTTGCCGATGGAGTTGGTAGCAACACGCGGGTGTACTTTCTCACCGGAGTTGTAGAAGCTGCGTGCATCTATGCGTTGACGGATTCAGACCAAGCTTCTTTACTTGACTTGGCTGCTGCAGGTTCGGACAGTGAGGTCGTTGGTGTCAGCGATGAGGAAGCGGCAGTGGCCCCGTCAGCTGATCTTGCGGGCGCAGAACCGGAACATGAGGCAGCAGATCGGGGGCTTCATTGGCTGGGTGACGAAGGCCGCGTAACAGTAGACCAAGCAGTGCTGCAGAAGTTGGAAGCGGAGACGCGCGAGGCTTTAGCAAGAGCGCGACGGCAAACTACGCCGACGCAACGTCGTGTTTCCATGTCCGACATTGTCCTTTTCGAGCATTCCATCGCGCAAGCCGAGTGGCGCGGCATTTGCGCATGCACCACAAGGCGTCTAACCAATTCTGCTGCAGTCACACGAAGCAAATCCGAGTCGTCATTTCTTTGCACGATGCGGACACGCTGGCGACTGAGCGCAAGACAAACTTTCTGAAGCGCAGTGCGGCTCTTATTCGTTCAGCAGTCAAGCCACACCTTTCCATATCTTCCAACAAGATCGACAGCTTCATTAGACTGTTGCTAGATGCGAACGGGCCAAAACTCATTCATGAGACAAGTTGGGACAATCTGGAACTCACACAGTTTTGCCGAAAAGCTTTTCCGCGAGATGCTCCTGCAACACGGGAAGGCTAGGGTTAATAAACCCAGATGTGAGTATCAAGGCGAGTTCACGCATGGTATTCAGCCCTTAGGTGAAAAACATTTGGCCGCGATTTATGTTGAATTCCGTCGCAGCCGCCAACCCGCTGACAAATCTTCTTCCAGGCCACACCTCTAGCTGGTGGCCGCTTGTCGGGGATGTGTTTTCCTCGCGCGCTTGCGCTACTCTTTCATCGAAACTTCTTGATGAGGCTGTTCAGGGCGGAGAATGTGCCTATTTGTCCCGTCGATGGCATCTTCCGGGCGTGTCTATGGTGATTTCGGTGAGAGGCAGATCTGGAGCAGTGTTGGGACTCCTGCCCGCAGTGGATGAAAGCGCTGCGTCGGTCGCACGGTGTTTGGAAGCTTCTTTGCCAGCGGCAGGCTTGTGCCAGGCGCTGCACGTCGCTACGGACAATCCAAGTGCCAAGCTTTCCAATGTTCTGCAAGAGACCTTGCCGCCGGCTGCAAAGCATTTCGTTGGACCCTATCCACACTGCTATGAATTATGAGCAAGCGACTGGAGGCCGGAAGTCTAAAGGCTCCTCCACCCTACGCAGCTTTATGGCAAAGTTTTGCAATCACGACCCTAGAGCCCAAGATAACATCTGGGGTGAGTTTTTTCACTGGTCACTTTTGCTTGCCAGTGAGCACGCAAGAGCAGAACCTACGTGATTGCATTCTAGGAGGCTCGATGTCTGCTGCAAGAGCTCGGCGAGTTCTCGAATGCGTTCCCCAGCCTGAAGTTTGGCGAACCCGCCTCGGGTTTGTGGAAGCTGTTGCAGCGCTAGCAAGGGATAACTCTCAGGATCTACCGCGAAAATTGCTGACAGCGGGCAAGATGTTCTACAACTTGACAGGCGCCGAGCGCTGGAATACTCGTTCAATATTTTTTGGGTGTTGTCAGCTCCTGCCTACGAATGTTCGGATTCTGCTTCCTGCGGGAACAACAGGCAACGAAGCGTTGCACGCAGAAGTTAACTCCTGGCTTCGGCAAGTCCAACGCCTGCACCGCAGCACTCTGCAACTGAAATCGCAAATCCTTCGGCTTGGAAAGATGATGTCGCGCAATGCTGCTGTTTCTTGCCCTACAACTCGCCAGATGTTGAGTTCTCATCTTCTTGCGCGTTGGCTAGGTCAGCCTTCATGGACAAGGCTATGTAACGTGGGTGGTCCTTGAAGAGGATCCCACCCAGCGCTGTGGCCGACCTAATCTTGCACAACGAGAATTGAAGCAGCAGCAGCAGCAGTGCGAGCGAGTGAAGCCACTGTTGCTAAGCGTCCCGCTGCGCGACAACGAAGTCGCAAACGCACTCTGTTTAATTTAGAACCGCGTTGCTGGGCTTGCTCGAAGTGGCACTCATATGCGGCGCCCTGCAAGCAGCCAACGCAATGGCAGTTCGAAAAGGCTGCCTGACACCGACACAGTCGTGCGCGATTGTTTCGAATACGGCTCGGGGAGATGATGTCTCACAATGCTGCTGCTTCGTTTCCTACTCGCCAAGTGTTGAGTTCTCATCTTCTTGCGCGTCGGCTAGGTCAGCCTTGAAGAGGATCCCACCCAGCGTCGTGGCCGAGCTAGTCCTGCACTTGCCTCTCCAGGAGAAGTTGAAGCAGCGGCAGAGCGAGCAAGTGAAGCCACTGCTGCTAAGCGTCCCACTGCGCGACAAGGAAGTCTGAAGGGGCCCTTGAAGGATTTCTTGGCCACGACGCAGCGGCCCGCTTCATGAGCTGCGCAGCCACCAAGGTCTTGCACTTCTCCGCCAAGTCCACTACGTCCGGATTAAGGCCCATCCACAATGTTCTTACAGAAGGCAACGTCCTTGCTGAAGACCATCATGTTTGCTCGGGCTGGCGCCACTGCGGATGCGATCAGCCTCATCAGCGCAGGAACTTTGCGCTTCTTTCCGGCAATGCGCCTCGCGTCTGACATTCGGAGGTGGCAAGCGGTGGTCTACAGCACTCAACAGACCCTTTCCGTGGCCGATGGTGTTTGCTTGACCCCTCCAGCAAGCTGCGCGCCTCCAGCACAAGCTGTTGGCGGGCGAGGTGAAGAGAGGGGTGCGAGCTGCGGCTGACAGCGACGCACTTCTTCACCCCCTCACAGTGCGCCACATCCATGAGCATTTGCTTGTACCAAGCCAGAGATAGCAAAGCAGCGGGTGTCCTTCTTGAAGCTGGAGCGAGCAGTGGGCTGCGATGCTGCTGCCATGCTGCCATCCACGTCAAAAACACTCCGATTAATTTAGAACGCGTTGCTGGGCTTGCTCGTACGCGGCGCCCTCAACGCAATGGCAGTTCGAAAATGGCTGACTGACACCGACACAGTCGTGTGCGATTGTTTTGAATACGGCTCGGGGAGATGATGTCTCACAATGCTGCTGCTTCACTTCCTATAACCCGCAGAAGGTTGAGTTGTCATATGTTTGAAACGTGTTGGCAGGTCCGTCTTGAGAGGGTCCTTGAAAATGACCTCCCGCTGCGCGACAAGGAAGTCGCAAACACGCGCCATTTGATTCAGTTTGTGCTGTTGGACTCATATGCAGCGCTCTGCGGGCAGTCAACGCAATGGTAGTTCAAGCAAAGGCTGACTGACACCGACAGAGTCGAATGTGATTTTGTGAACTTCATACACTGACAACAATGTAGAAGCAGCTTCAGGTTGCGCACGTTGAGGCTCATATTGCAATGCACTTGAGCACGGGCTAACAGTCAGGCTGTCTCTTCACAAAACACGCTGCTCCTGCAGGCCTTGAACGGGCATGCGCAGATTTGTGACATGTTTGTGCTTGGCAGGCTTGGGTGACATGTTATCATTTCTTGGCGAGGTGCCAGTACGGCGTTTCGGGGGTGCGACCGCGTGGTAGAGCATGCGAAGGGGTTAGGTGGCTGTTGTTGTCAAAAGCCGTCCATCTTTCAATTCATGAGGGTCGCTTACTGCAAAGGCTGCCGGTGGAACGACCCATGAGCCCCACACCAAAGCATTCGTCTCCCGTGGAAGAGCTCATGTCAGACCGGATTAGGACCCCGATGACGACATGCACGACGTTGCAAAACACAGTTGATGCAGCAAAAATGAGCCGGCGAGCCCACGAAAAATTATTCTCGCAGAAGTGGGTTTGGCCCGAACTTCCGCAGTAGTGATGCAAGTCCCCGGATATGCGCGATGCACGGGGTGCTCAGGGAGGCGCTGAGGCGGAAGCGGCCCCAGCTGGTTTTGAACACAAGCGCTTCATGAAGGTATTTGCATTTCGCGGTCAAGGTCAGGCTCGATTATCTAACGGGGAAAATTCCACCAGGAAACCACCCGTGGATGACGTAATGTTGACCCCGTATGAGTAAACCCTCCTCTACTAAACCGGTCCGGGTGACCCCCCCCAATACTAAACAATTCATAACTCAGAAAATACCCGCCGGACTGTCACCTATACTGGCACGCATGACATCAACACTCTTTCAAAGATACTGCGCTCTGGCAAAGCCTTGGAGTCTTGTTTGTCACCACAGCCTAGGCCAGGCAATTTGCAGAGCTCCAGGGCCTGACAGCTGCCAAGGTCAAGCCTCACGAAGCCCAATTAGCCGAAGTTGTCCAATAGCGAACGTTTCCTTGAGACAAGGAAGAATTTGACACATAATGTTAATGACTTTAGCTTAGGGCAGCGCTACAAAACATTGAAAGAGCTGAACTACGTCAAGCAGACGCGCGCCACAAACGGCCCTTGTACCGTAGCGTTAGCGTCGTGTTTCCTTTCTCTTTCTCCAACAAGCAAGACACTCGTGTTTCTTGAAGATGCCGCAGTATTTACAGTTGGTGCTAGAAAATCATTTGACTTACCGTGGACCATGTCTAGCTGTGCCTGTGGGAATGCAATGGCATTGTTCAATCGGCACGCATAGCATGATGACACCACATTTGCTCCGGCATGGACGTGCTTGCGCGTGCGGGCACGCACGCGGGTGTACGGACGCACGTACGGACGCACGTACGGGCGTACGGATGTGCGCACGGGCGTGCGTACGGGCGTACGTGCGGGCGCAAGGGTGTGCGTGAGGGTGCGCGTACGGGTGTGCGTGCGGGCGCGCGTGCGGGCATGCGTGCAGGCGCACGGGTTTGCATGCGGGAGTACGGGCGTTCGCACAAGCACCTTTGACCAAAAACAGCTCCTTATTCTCGAAACAAAAGCCTTACTTTTCCGGTCACGCGCGTGCATCCGTCCGCGCGTGCGTCCGCACACACGTCGGCACGCGCGCGGCCTCCGTCCGTACGTCCGTGCGTACATCTGTTCGCCCACGCGCGCGCGAATCCGCGCACACGCACGCGCGGACGTGCGGACGTCCGCTCGCATGTCCGTACACACGGACATAAGAGGCCCGCGCGTCCGCGCGTGCGTCCGTACGTACACACGTCCGTACACACGTCCGTACGCCGCCCGTGCGCCCACGCGCTTTTCCGCACATACGTCCGTACGCACGCTCTTCCCGCGCGGGCACACGTAACATATGAGCCTGCGTAGTAAAATCCAGCCAGGTATGCCAAACACGTGTGGTTCAGTCAGTGTGCCAGGTCCGTTCTTGTAAAAGCTGGCCTCGAAGGGGCCTTACTTTATTTTTGTACGATAGAGACGTGGATGACGAGATGCGTGCAGAGAGCGTCACAGCGCTGCTTCCTTATTTGAATTTGAAAAGCTTGGTGGCACAAGTCGCGACTCATTAGGCGCAATCTTCCCAACCATCGGAGGGGGCGGCAGCTGCCCCCTGTGATGTTCGCAGAGGAGACAACTCGTTGCAGGGGTTGGGGGGTGGCTTTCCTATGATGTTTGAAGAAGCGCATACGTACAGACACGCCTACGTGCAGACATACGAAAACACAAACATAAAGACACTTGCCGCAGAGGAATTGGTGATGCTGAGGGTGCGGGAAGCCAAAGCCAAGAACCAATGAAAGGTTTAAAGCGCAAAAAAGCCCGGAGTGGAACTGGGAAAGCAGAGGATGCGAAAGGCCAAAGCCACCAAAAACCACATCGGAAAGGAACTGGGAATGCAGAGGATGAGAAAAGCCAAAGCCATAAAGCCAAAAAGCCAAGAAACCAAGAAAGAAGCAATTACAGAAAGAAAAACTACACCTCAGAGAGAAGGAGAGAGAGAGAGAGAGAGAGAGAGAGAGAGAAGGAGAAAGAGAGAGAGAGAGAGAGACAGAGAGCGAGGGACTGAGAGAGTAGAGAGAAGCAACAGAAAACAGAGAAGAAAGAGGAGAGAAGAGAGAAGAGAAGAAGAAACAGCAGAGAGAGAAGAGAGAAGAGAGAGGAGAAAGAGACGAGACAGGAGACAGAAGAAGAGCAAACAGAAAAAAAGAAAGAAGAGAAAGAAAACAAAGAAGAGAAAGAGAGAAGACAGAGAAGACAGAGAAGCGAGCGAAGAGAAAGAAATAGAAGAACAAAAGTAAGAAGAAAAGCGGAAAAGATTAAATGCGAAAAAAAGGAGAGAAGAGCGAGCGAAGCAAAGAAAAACGGGTGCGGATTACATTCGGTGTTGATTGTTTCCTTTGGCTTTTTTCCTTGGCCAACGAACTGTCGTGTGTTACAGCATTTTCTCGCACAATTGACGTATTTTTCACTAGCCCGCCAACATCCCCAGCATCGGTTCCAACATCCCCCGCATGTCCGGCCAAGATCCCCAGCATCACCAACGCATCGCGAATTAAAAAAAGTAGCTGGCGGGTTGGCGTGATCGAAAAAAGATGCTTCAAATAGGAGTTCGTTTGAATCTTTGCAAGACATCTGAAAAATAGAGGGGGGAACCCGCCCGATGATGTTTGCAGAAGTGACTGTTCAAAAAGGGGCGTTTCAGTCCATGTAAAAATAGCGGGGAGGCGGGGGTTTGAGCCCCCAGATTCATTTAGGGGGGGTATCATTCAGGAAAGGGCGCGATAGAATACAAAAAGCAGCGGGAGGGTGGCGGGGGTGGCTTCCTCTTTGATGTTCGAAGATACATACATAAATTGCATAGATTAAATAAAACGTCGTGTTTCACCGCATTTTCTCGCGAAACTGCGCGCTTGAAAAAGTGTTGGTTCAAATACGGGTGCGGTTAAATCTCTGCAAGACATTTCAAAAGTAGCAGAGGGGTTGGCGGGGGGGCAAGCCCCCCCCCATGATGTTCGAAGAAGTACTGATTCAAATCGGGGTGCAAGTGTAACTCTGCAAAAAACCTAAAAAGTAGCGGGGGTGCTAGGGGGGCCCATCCCCCCAAGATGTTCGAAAAAGTGATGACTCAATTCGGGGCGCAAAGCTTCAAAACAAGGCGCGGTAGAATATAAGAAGCAGGGGGTGTTCGAAGAAGCAAACATGCATACATGCAGACATGCATGAAAACAAATATCAAAAAAATTGCCGGAGAGGAAGTGATGCTGAGGATGCGGGAAGACAAAAAAAGAAAAACCGAGGGGTTTCTTTGATACCCTGACAACACTGGTTGTGTTGTCCCCCCGGATAGAGTGCGGGAATTCGAAGATCCTCGAAACAGTGCTCGGTCCGCAAGCTCGATCTTTTATGTCTATGCCAGGTATCCGCAACCAAGGTTAGGGATCTAAGCTAGCAGTTGCCAAAACGGTTGCATGGGTGTTTGATAGTGTGTTTCACATCGGTGGCCCTTATCCTATTCACACCGCCCACGCAGTATGCCTCATTCTGAGACATCTGCGCAGAGGCGTTGAAATTGTGGCTTAAACATTTCATCTAGGGTCCACTCCAATGTAAACACGCACACCCAAATCCGTCGGCTCTTGGTTGTTTGTTCTACAAAATTTCACGTCGTGAAACGTGAAGAACTATTCTGCAGAGGTTGAGTTAATGCGGAATCTGGACCTGACCTAGTGAGAAAAGTAGCACTGGGTACTAACGTTCCGACACGTGCTCAACCTTTGGCAAGGTGGGAGAAATCATGACACATTAATACCATCGGCGGCCCCCGTATCTCAGAGCAAACACATCGGCACTGCCTAACCCGGTTGTTGGTGCAGAAGAGTGGCGCATCAGCTCCTCGCCCACTCAGCCTCAAGAGGCCCGGCCGGTCCGCACCTCAACCTTGGGTTCACAGAAAGAAAGATCCATCGGCGTGCCCTATGTGCGAAAGATGAGCACTGCAAGGGTCCCCCCATGCCGGGTCGAAATAGAGCAATTGCTCGAATGAGCCCATTTTGCCGCTTGTCCAAATATCTGTTTTGAAGTTGGAATAGCTTGTTCGGAAAGAATGCGAATATGTAAAGGGACATAATACGCAATAGTACTCTCGGGACGTTGCACGGTACCGATTTCCCTGGTACTCTCATTTCGTTAAACGATCCCGATTTCCCTACGCAGTTGCACTGCGTGGAATTAGGCTGATAAACAGATCACCAGCACTCGTCCCATCCACTGTGGCAACCATACCAGTATGTGTCACGTCAGCGCGGTCCCGCACATCCCGTCTGCAAGGAGGCGCAAGGCCTTTACCCGTGGTTCCCCTTCTGCTTAGCCTTGTCACCCTTTCCCTTCCCTTTGTTTGGCGGTCCGGCTGAGGGTGCGGCGTCGCGGTCAGCTGGGCTAATGGATTGGGGTTCCCAGACCGTTCGCCCGTCTTTTTCCGTTCCGCCGATGAGGGTCGAAGCACCCTTGCAAAATTGGATCCTTCTCCGCATTGGGAAGCCTTCGGTTCGGCCTGATCAGCGCGCCCCTTCTTCTTCTGCTTTTCTCCATAACAGGGTTGAATCGTAACCGTACCATCGGCCAGTGGGATCCGGGTCTGCATTGTCAGTCCCTGAGCTTTCAATCTGTTGTAGTTCTGCCACCGAAGCCGAAGAACTGGGCTGAACTTCATTCCGTGGTAGTTCATCAACAGGAGATCCTGGGTAGTAGTCTTGCCGCCCATCGCCGCGCGCATCCAGTTGAAAGGAATGTGTTTGGTGCCCTTCATACCATCAAGGCTTGATTGGAAGAACGAATATGTCTCCACATTCAAACTAGTCCCGATCACGATGTTGAAAACATCAAACACGTTGTTTCTCGATGCACGCATTTCGGGAGTCTTGTACGTTTTGATGGCAGCGTCCTTCAGGTCCCTGAGGTTCTTCCATAGATTATCTGTCCCGAACATCTCCACCAACGTAGGATAGAGGCCAAGGCTGAACAATCCCATCAAGTGAATCGCCTCCGTTGATCAAGTGTAATGGGAAGAGGCCGGAAATATTCGTCAGCAAGCAAAAACTTCGGAACATGAGCGCAAAAAAGGCGCGCCTGTTGCCCTCGATCCAGTCCTCCTTCCACCCGTCTTGTTATTTTGGCCCCAGTACCGACGGATGTTGTTCACGTACTTCCCAAACAACCTGAGAGTGGCCATGTGGCATGAGGTGGCCTTAACAAGCCTTGTCTCTAGCACATTGCTTCCGAACGGTCCGATTCCGGATTTGCATTCCTCCTGCTTGGATAAGTGGCCTATTTGCTATGTATTTGGCGAACTTTAGCGACTTGCTAAGCCACGCTCAAGTTGCCTAACTTGAGTTAGTAAGTCCGCTAAGTCTTGCTTAGCGGACTTACAAGCTGGCTAAGTCCACTTGGCGAGCTTGCTGAGCAGTTGTAAGTAGTTAGCTAAGTCCTCTAACTCGTCGAGTGGACTTAGCCAGGTTGTAAGTCCCTGAGTACGCAGTTCTTCGCCGCCCTCTTCGTCTTTTGCCTTCTCGGCGGCTTCCTTTGCGATTCTCTTGAGTTCGTCAACATCCACTTCTTCTGCTGCCTCCTGAGCTGACATGTTTTGTGCTGCGCTCTCCGGGACAGAAAAGTGAATCACTCCATGAGAAATAACTAAACATCGCACATTAGGCAATAGGTGAAAGCGCCCGGCGTACTGCGCAAACAGGAGGGGCAAGTCCTCACCTGTGGCCCGTACCACCGTTCCTCGGGCGCTTTGTTGAGGACGACGTAGTTTCGGAGGTTATTCACCGCCTTCTCATACTTCTTTTCACCCTCTTCCGTGCTCCTGTCTCCTTGCGTAAGCAACGGCCATCTGCAGTTCAGGGACATCCTGGAACTTGGCCGGGGTGCACTCTGGAGATTCTACAGAGAGAGTCACCGCGTCCGTCAATCTCTGCATGTCCGCGGCTGTCCGTGAACCGGCACACGCCAACAGAATTTCCCAGACGCAGGATGGGAGCACCGGCCTCAAGGTCGCGAACCTCGCGGTGTCCAGGACTGGCACACCGCGCTCCCATCACCTCCTTGAACGGAGCCTTGGTTTTGGTGACGATCCCACCGGTCTGAGTCGCACACGCGACGTACGCGGTCAAAGACTTTGCGGGCACGAACAGTCTCATGAGATACGAATTGCCACGGAATTGTTTGCCTCCCAGCACGTTCTGTTTGTCCCACGGCGCGGCTATACTGAAGAAGTTCTCAATGCGGCCGTCGGGACCGATGGTCTTGAGACTACACCTCGTTGCATCCTCCAGCTCACCGACGTGGATAACGTAGTAGCAATCCTTGGTATACTCCGCAAATCCTTCATCGATCGGCCACAGGTGTTTGATTGCGCTCTGGTAAATGAGGGTTTCCGTAAAACACCGAGAAAAAAACGGAGATCCCTCCGCTTCCGCGCCGCTTCGCGGCGCAAAGCGTACCTCTGGTCAGCTGTGAAATTGCGATTTGTTATTCAGCAGATCCAGGCCAAGGCATCTCCTTAGAAGATCTCGAGAACATTCCGGCACAGCTTGGTTCCAGTTTGCGGGCTATGCCAGCGATATGGGCATCGTTTGGGCATCGTTCAAACCAAACCGTTTTCTTGTCCAGGCATGGTCAGTTTGATTTGTACAGCAGCTAATGAGTTGGGTATCGGTTGGGCATCGGTTTGCGCCCTGCAAATGTCTGATTCCGCAATCTTGGTTTGAGACAACAGCTTGGACCTGATGTGTGTCTTGATGGCTTCTGGGGGGTATCGTTTTTTTGCCCTGTGTCGGTTTACAAGGGTTTGGGCCTGCAAAGCAAGTTAAGGGACGTCCCCTAACATAACGAAAAGGCGCGGGGTTTTATTTCAGTACGCGTCGGGCACTTTCTGGCTCGAGCATCGCAACTTTTAGTACAAATGTAGTACGCGAAGGCCACTTTCTCAGCTCCAGCTCGATGATCTGGAACTTTTCATACGCAGATGTAATACGCGAGGTGCACTTTCCGAGATCCAGCTTGAGAGTCATAACTTTTCCGTACAAGCGTGTAACATGTTTAAAGGCAAGCCAAAAGTTTGAAAGAACATGACAGGTCGCAGCTTCCGCGCCGCTTCCGCGGAGCTTCCGCGGCCTGCGTTTCACCTACTTACCAACATAACCACCGCCGCTAGCCACTAAAAAACGAACACAGCTATTTACGGAAAGCCTCAAATAAACGGGGTGTGATTGTACGTCGCGCATACCGCAACTGGAGCGTAAACTCCGAAGATTCAGGCAAGCTGTGTCTCATTCAGTCTGTACTCTTCCCCGAATTGCTGGCAGTCCTCGACTGCTACCCTCCAGCAGATAATTGAATACCTGGATATTGAGTATTGTCGGACCTCCTCCCTGGGCATCTCCACGCAAATTGCCGCTAGCCCCTCAGCAGTCATGGATTCATATTCATTGAGGCGCTCCATGACGTACGCGTCTGCCGATCCTGTGTCGCAGGTACTTGGTCAATTCCCTGGACAGGGCGACAACCCTTTGATGTTCCATCCTTCTGATGAGCTCTTCGGAAATCGCTGAGCTCCAGTTCCCTAATCGTGGTAAACTCCGAACTCAGTATGATCCGCCGGCAATGCGCGCAACATTGCATACTCCGAGAGACCCTCAGTCACAGCATTGTAATACATCAAGTTCCCGTCCTTCCTCGCCTTCTGCATGAACTCTGCATCAGTCCTGTGACTTGGCAAGTGACTTGCTCTCGTCCTGTTGCAGTTTGTAGTGGATGACATCACAGTCGTCGTGGCTCTCGGGGCCTTCTTCTGCGGGTTTCCGAAGCAAGTCTAGAGGACCTAACCAATTCCTATCATGACTGGGCTCTACCCCGCCAGGTGGGGCTTGGGGAGCGGTCTTCGGCCTTTCACAGCGCTTGGGAGCTGGTCCTGCTTCTTTTGCCCCTTTCCCTCTTGGCCGGTTTCTCCTCCTTTCTGCCGCCACCGTCCGGTGATGATGATGCCTTCTTGCTGTCATCGGAGGGAATCTTCTTCTCTCCCTCCGCAATATCCTTCAGCAACCGTCGCTTGTGTGGCATGCGGGACAGTCTTCGGTAGACAAGATGCCGTCGGCACACTCAGCAAGCTTCCGCTTCCTGGGCGTCAGCGCCGGCTCCGTTTCCATCTCAACGTCCTTTTCACTGCTTGTTTGTCCCTCTCCGGGGACGGTTGATCATCCCCGCCCTTCTGGTCGCCTTCGTGGGGTTCAGGCGATGCGCCGTTGTCGGGATTGGGGGACAAGCCCTCAGTCCCTTCCTTGGCATCAACGGCGTCAACTACAATGACGTCCTCGTCATCTTCGGTCTTGCCCAGCTCCGGCATTTCATTGACGAGCATGTTGAATGCCTTGCTCTCGAAGCGTTGTTTGCAGAACGAGCCACAGTAAATCCCTCCCTCATCATTTTCCGATGGAAATTGAAACACGGGCTCCGGCAAATTTGAAACCATTGACCTCTGAAGGAAAATGGTCTTGATTTTGCACCCTTCCAACTGCTAGGGGAAGGCTGTACCGATTATCCTGCCCGTAAATGAGGAGGGAATGTTCGAGTCCGTGAAGGACGGCGTCAATGTCCCCCAAATCAAGGTCGGACACAGCCGTGCACCACGAGCACCCAGACGCAACACGAAGTGCCCCGAGCACTGCTTCAATGGCGTCCCCCACGACCTCTTCGTTCCGCGTGTACCCAAACAACATCGACTGCCGAGCGTCGAACATCCCTGCCCACCATCCCTATTACCTGCATCGTGGTGAAAGACTACTGAATAGTCCGGAGTATAACGCCCACTCAGTGACACAATTCAGGACATACAGTCTGCCCCCTGTTATGATAAAGCAATGACAGCCCAAATGGTATCACGCAGACGCAGGGCTTCGTTCAACGCGAAAGTCGTGTTGATTGTGATAATGATTGGTCGAGGAGCCTGTTCTTGAAGCAGGTTGATGATCATGGCACATTGACTGAAGTAATTTATCTTCCACCCTTCTTGACCACGCCACCTTTGTTCTTCCATGCCAAGGCGTCCACCCTTTGGTGCTGTTTTTGCATTTTGTCAACTGCATCAAAAGCTCACCTTGTGGGTTGAGGTCCTCCCCGACCGGACAGATCATGTTCCACCCGCAGCTCCTGCTAAACCCTCCGGCATCGTGGTGTAAAGCCCTTTGTTCGACTTCGTGAAGAACACCAGGTCTGTTGCAAGGTAGAAGCTGCCCCGCCTGTAATCGCCGATCTGTGTGCTCACAGCCGCCTCAGCTTCGGCCTTCGCCCCTTTAATCAATGTCCCGCGCTGCGGTTCAATGACCGCGCGAATAAGAACAATGAGAGACGATGGCGATAGGAAATTCCTCGTTTCCAAAATGCTGAAGCGAGCACACTAGAGCGCATAAAGGGAGATCCACGCATCACATCCTGCTGTCAGGTACTTTTTGAGCCCTTCCACCATGAACCAGAAGGCGCCGCCTCACCTGATGACAAAAGAGCCAACACATGCGTCAGTCTAGGACTCCCACGTCGAAGCGAACTCATTCGGTTTGGTCTCTACTTATTCAGGAAGGCCGGCTGCCGGTCTGATGGTATTGTGCTCGTCAATCTGACTCAGGACCCGGGTTGCACTCATTTCAGTGAATCGTGAAGCCTGCGCAGTTGTGCTGCTGATCCTGTATTCAATGCCTTTCGCGCGCTTTTGGAATTGCCACCTGTCATCCCGCTCTCTCCATCGATGCCGGAGAGGCTGGTCAAGAATTCCTTCTCGCAGCCTCTGTTGCTGCCTTCGGCATAGCCTTCGCCTCCGGCGCAGCCTCAGGTTGCGGCCGAGGCTTCTGCTCCGGGCGGGGCTTACCCCGTTGCCCGCTGTACCAAGCGGGAAGTGGTACCTTTGCCCTGGCAGGGGTGTTTTGTCGGGTTCTTGGCATCGTCCGCCGCGAAGCAGAATTGGCCGATGGCCCTTGCATCGCTGTTGAGTTCGGATTCTGTCTCCCAAAAATAGTCCATGCCAAAATCGCGGATGCAATCGCGTCCCGCTGCCCGTTCTCAGCTCCCAACACGTCGTAACCGTTAATCTATAGGTCCTCCGGAATGCTCGTGGACCTCAGATTAATCATCACCGGTTCCTTGTACCTTTGCAAAAGCCACTCCTTGATTGCAAATCTGTGCTTTGACCCACTGGGGATTCCACCCCAAAGGTCCTTGATTTGATCGATTCGCACCAAGTTGCAGAATAACATGGTCAAACAACGCAGATCTGGGCCGGGCCATTTAAATCCTTCTAGGATTGGAGGACGTGAAAAGAGTCAGTGGGTACGGGATGAAGTCCTACACAACGGATTTCGCTAATCCTGCTCATTGCAAAGATGACCCGGGACGAGGCACCCGTCACTCCGTCCCCCCAGAAGTTCGATTTCTCGGTCTTCGACGCGTCCCTGATGATCCAACACAGCGTAGAAGTCGCCGTCCTGGTCTTGACTCTCGCAGAAACGTACTTCACAGTGTACCTAGCGAGCATGATCTCGCCGTACCCGCCCTTCTTAACCAATGCGACGTAGACCTGGGATCCGATATTAGAAGCTCTGCATTTGTTCCCAGAAGGTTCAGGCTCCCCACGCGCTTGAGCAGGTTGCTGGTCAAGACAGTCATCCATTAGTCGTTGCTCGCGGTGTACGTTTTCAAACGCTTGCATTTTGTCATGGCGTTTTCGATCAACTTACCCAGCCGCATTCGTGTCTCCACGGTGGCCAAGTTCTCGTAGATCGTTTTGAATACCACGCCCAGCCCGATGCAATTCGAGATGTCCTGCGTACAAGCAAAACAAGACCAAACCATTAAGAATTAAGAAGGCACTCCAGTGGTGATCCACGTTCTTGCCGTCGCCAGGTTATCCTTGTAGTTCCTGAGGTCGGTCGCAGCCACCCTTCCCGCAGCTACTATCGCCTTCGCTTATTCTCGTGAATCGATGGTCTGAGCTCGGTCCTCCCTCGATGAAGGTCTCACAATACCTCGTAGACGGTGGCCGAAACACAGGAATTCTTTCCGCCGAAGAATGGTGGTGATCCGACAGGGGTCCGTCAAGCGGTTCCCCCTTCACACAGTCGTTGAGTGTCGTTGAAAGATATTGGATCGGATCCGGAGGTCCGTCACGCGGTTTCTCCTTCACACGATCGTATTTGGAACTTACCTGAAGAGTGAGGCCGTTAGACCTCCCAGGCTCGTTCAATACCATTGGAAAGCAAAGCACTGCTATCACCAATATCAATATGAGAACGAACTCTAATGGCACACAGCGCTAACTTGATGATGGGGTTGCTGATTCTTGAACCAGTCAACGTGTGATGATTGGCCACTGCTTCGCAAATGCCCTCAAAGTGTCGACAGGTCTTGAACCCATGCATGCAGTACTCTACGAGCCGGCGGCAGACGGAGAATAAACTTCAGTTCCCTTAGTTTCACGTCCTGCGCAAGGGGCATATTCATGAGAGCCACCGCATTTGGTCTCGAGGTCCTATGGTTTACCGTGGTTCCACGAAAGAAACGACCAGGGTTTTTTGATCGCCCTGCCCCCCCCCCGGACTGTTCGACAACTCCATACATGCATCCATGAAAGTGGCAATGCTTGCGAGTTCCAATAGGCGCAACCAGTCGGTAGCTCTGATCGGGCCCCGCAGTGTTGGCGTTCATACATAACCTCGCCAAAACCTTTGAACAGTTTCCAGAAAATGGTCTTCTGCTGCTCGATCTTGCGCAGCTTCTCTCTCCTTTGGACTCATTGAGTCGGTTCCAAGCCGACCCCCCAGCGAATGCACCAGCAAACATGCTATAACCCACGTGGGGCGTTCCCTCAGTGGTTCGTGAAATGACACAAGTACATCAAAACAGGTCCGGGTACGGAAAACTTCGTTCTTGCTTTTTCTACCATTCTGCCTGAGAAGCTTGACCTGTGCCACAGTGTTTGCGACATCGTTCCTTTTGTGGTTCCATGACACATAGCATGCGGACCATGCGTCGCGCAAAATGTCGTTCCTTTGTATATGTGGTAAATTCGCTATTTGCTTTTTGTCAGTCTTGAGCTGTTCGAAATGGGTAGGCCTTTTGCATGGACAAGGGAAGTTATTGCCTTGGAATTCGGTCTTGCCGGTCCACTTTGTTGGAAGTTCACGGGTTCCATCATTTGGGTCCCGCCACGCGCCAGTGATGCGTCCGGACACACCCCCCACGAACTGAACATGAGTGGTTGTCTCTTGACCGATCCGGTCGAAATCAACAGGACAATTGGTGGCGCCGATGGGCTGAAACAATTTCCTACGGGGGCAATGATGATATCTCACCAAGATACCGTCGGCCTCCTTGAAAACCCTTTTGTCAAATTTCAATGACTCCAGCGTCTTCGAGGCGGTGTCGCCTGGTTCCTGAACCGTGGCAGGTTTCGCTGAATCTGCCTTGGCCTTATCATGGGCTGTAGCCTGACCGGCCTTCTTGAACAAGAACACCGCTCGATCCACCCAGTAGGTGATGACATTGTTGGAACGGGTTGGTTCCTTCCCCCCCGACTCAAGTTCCCACTTGAAGTACCCATGTCGTACGCAACCAACGCGCACCATCGTCCTCCTTTCCGGGCCTGAGTTTCTTGTGTCTGGGCATTTTGGCCACAACGAAAACGGGTGAACCCTCGTGTTTGCGCAAGCCAACCTTGGACGGCTTGCGCACCTCTTTTGGCAACATGGGAGTTTGGGTGTACGGAAATGCCGGAAACATCATCCACCATCTGCCCATACGCCTGACGTTGGCCAGACTCGGCGTCATGAGACGGCGTCAACGCTTCCAACGTTGCCGGATCGTCCAGATCGCCCTGATCAAAGATGTTGACCAACATACGCGTGCTTCCACCCGAATTGGATCATGAGAAGCCTTTGTGTAAATGTCGGCTGCCATTTTAGACAACAACTTGTAAACCAGAGCGTATTCTTTGTGTTTGAACATTTCATGAGGCCAGACTATACTTACTAATGCCATGGGTTCTTTCCAGACGTCTTACCAGCCCTTGCCACAGCAATCATGGACTGATTGTCATCGTGCAATATGACATTGGGTCGACGCCGAACCCCTTCCCAGAACACGGCGCAGGGCAACCCATGTTTACGCACTGTTGTGTCAGCTGGCACAACTTCTGCCTCTGGACTAGAGCGACGCACGCAGCGCGTCTGCATACATGGCCACCTGAACCTGGTCGAATGGATCACCGACCCACCCGACCAACTTCTTCTTCTTGGACCAACTGACATAACACATCAAGTGACGCAGTCGCAGTGTTGCAGTTCCTTTAATCTGATTACATCCCAAGTAGACACCCAGACCCGTCTCAAGCTTGGTGCGAAGTTTGGACCAGACATCTTGAAGTCATCCACGTAGACTACCAGCAAGAAGTTGGGTTCCTTGTGGACATAAACGGATGGCCATTCCCTCACAGGCACGAACCCCACTGCCGTCACGCCTTTGTGGCAATGTTCCTGCCATACAGGGCTTTCACCATTCTGACACACGGTCTTCGGACTTTATTCCAGCTTCCATAGTCCGGCCGCCAACCCTCCATTGGGAGCTCCACCCACAAGGCAGGACCTTCAATGTAGGCCTGGATGTAAGCTTGAATAGCATTGGCAACTTGAACCTCCCATCCGTCAACACACCCAGCACGATGCTTTGAACGTTGCCGGACTATTGCCTAGATCATGAAAAACCGCATCAGCCATGTCCTGATCCTTCACTTGGTTTCCCAACAACACCACGCGGCACTTGAATTTCCTTCGTGGGTTGTGATGCCATGGACTCTGGCGAAATGAGAAACTTCCTGAAGACGACGAGCCTCAGCTCGGACGTCATCGTAATCACGTACATCCTTCATATTGAAGACGTTTTGTTTGTGTAGACCAGAACATTCTTTTCGAATAGCTTCGACGGCTTTAGGCTTCGAGAGCATCTCCTTCTTACCCACCGGCGTAGAAACCATCGCATTGTGAAATCGCGGAAATTTCTCTTTCAACTTCTCTCTGTGAACATGGGCGCACGATCTTCGGAGTTCCGTCCTCCCAGCTGTCCGGCTCCAGATCTTCAATTGTTTCGACTTCCATCATTCCGGCGTAATCCTCCTACACATCATCATCATCCTCGTATCTGGAACACGAGGCCGCATGAGCGTAGGGATCAACTGTTTGTCACCTTCCGTAATGGTTAACGATCCTCTTGATCTGTTCTAGGTCGTCGAGAACATTTGTATCCGGACCCAGTGTTCTCATGGTCAAGATTCTGTCGAACTCCGGAAGGCTCAGGATCACTTTTGCGTCGTTCACCTTGGCCTCCATGCTTTGGAATCATTGCATTCCAATTTCTCGACGGGCTTGCGTGTCCAATCTCCCGTGCCCCATTCGTCAACGATACGAACCCGACCTCTTTGCGGATATCCCTATCCTGGGCACTATCAACCTTCTGAATGCTCCTCAGGACTGTTGCGCGCAGCTTCTTAGCGTCCTTGGCGCTCTCTTTCGCCTCTGCGGCATCCTTACCATCCTTCGACTTCTTGGCCTTATCCTTCATCTTCTCGGCCTTCTTCTCAGCCTTCTTGCTGCTCCTTTCCGGCCCCTCTTTTCTACTTCGGAGGCTGCGTACTCTCACATCATTCTGTCCACATGAGACATCTTCTTCCACTCCTCTTGCAGGCCCTTCGCCCGTCTATCCCAACTTCGTAAGGATTTGCTTCGACATCTAGTTTCACTCTTTTGCCCTTGTCATCGAAGTATATGATCCCATCGCCAGCTTTCCCTTTGCTGACGTGTTCACACTCTTGAGCAGGCTTGGGAGGATCCGCGTCCTTGAGTCTGTACCAGATAAACGTATCAGTCAAGATCTCGGCCCTGCCTTTGATCACCGTCCTGGTCCTGTAGAAGTCTTCCCCTTTCATCGGGTCGATGCTGATGCAATAAAGCACTTCGGCCGTATCGCTGTTGACAGTCGTACGTCCTGCGATATCTTTCCATCTAGGGCCCCCTTATGCATCTGACAACCTCGTCCGCGGAACCGTCCGAAGTAGGATACGCCCTCCTCACTTCAGAATATATGTCTCGCACCACGAAAACATTAGTACCCGTCTCGGTTCCCAACTGTCCTACTCTCTCTTGAGTCAGGAAATCGAACGTCACAAGATCCCCCCACTTCTTAAGCTGTTGCTTGAACGCACCCTTCTTGGTCACACACGCATCACAATAAGGATTGGCGAACCTATGGGTAACCATGTGTTCCAACGTGTCCGCGTCATGCTTGAGAGTACCTTTCTTCCTCTTCACACCCCTCCCAGCTTCGACATGAACTTCAACCTCGTCTTCGTCGCTACCTCCACCTTCGTCCCTCTCGTCAGTAGCACCTCCCTCTTCCTCACCGGGCGCCTCCGCCGGTGCCGCACTTGGTGTCTGTCTGGCGACGAAGTCAATCCTCCAGACAGATCCTCCGCATGGTTCTTGGGGTGGTCCAACACTCCGAGAGCAGATTCCGTGAGTTTCCCCAGCGGCGGATCATATTCTCTCGTCTTTGTTGCCAGGTAAGGAATGTGTTTTTTGACACGAGGGCGTGTCACAGACTTCCGACCACCGAACATGATGGGTTCTTCCCCGGGCATCCACAGAAAACCATACACTACCCGGCAAATAGATGGCACAACTCCGACGTTTTTTAAGTCTGGCACGAAGCAAAAAAAGTCCACCGTTCCGTTGGCACATTTCTTCAGGGGTCAAAAATTGTGCCATCTATGTTTTGCAAAAACGTCCGCCGACCCCCTTTTACCTCTTCTGTGAGTGGATCGGAGTGAAGTGGGGTGGGAGTGAAGTGGCGTGGCGTTGAGTGGAGTGGGGCAGTGGGATGGGGGAGTGGAGTGGAGTGGTGGGGTGGAGTGGAGTGGAGCGGAGCGGAGTGGAGCGGAGTGGAAGGGAGGGGAGGGGAGGCGTGGAGGGGTGGGTGGGGGATTGGTGGAGCTTTCTTTTTTTTACTGGCTGTTCATCCCAAACTTTTTTGATTATGACTCACCCCAGTGTGACAGACCTACTGATGCGTATTATTCTAACCAAACACTTGGAAATTAAAAACGTTACCCAAAAGGAAGCTGAAGTATTGGTTGCGTCTGTGTGTAGTTTATTTTTTCAATAGGAGGCATTGCTGAACCAAACTACACTCTTGCTTGAGAATCGCACACAGTCTGTCCTCTGCCCCTCCCTCGAACTCCTGGGACCTTGAGAGCTGCAAGATCAGAGCGTTTCAGCGACAAGTTAACTGGACTTCCTCAACTTCGCTGCCTGGGAAGCTTGCCTTGCCTCAAAATCAGCCTGCCTGGCTGGACTTCCCCCGCTGCTGGGGGCTGCCTTGTGGAGGCACTGCCCCTCCCGCAAATCAAGAAAAGAAGAAAAGTAGATGGCATAATTCCATGTGAACCTGCGACGGTCGCATGCCAGGCTTCTAGGGGCTGCCTTGTGGAGGCACGGCCCCTCCCACAATTCCATGTGGGCCTGCAACTTGCTGGCAACTCCGCTGTGTGGGAAACTTGCCTTGCCTCAAAATCAGCCTGCCTGGCTGGACCTGGGAGCTAGGTACTTGGTCTTTGAGACTCCCCATGCTCTTGTCATGGAGATTATCATTGAACTGTTGCATAGATTCGTACTGTTTCTGAAGAGCGCTGCGCTGACTCTGGGCCATGTTTTCAACCCTCGTCAGTTCAGCTTGTTCCTCTGCCATTCCGGTAGAGACCGTCATTGGAGGCCGCTGTCTCCTCTCGCCTCAAATGGCTCCTTCGTAGCTGCGTGACCTGAAGCTTTATAGATCGGCTAACTTGTCTGCAGATCGGAACCATTCCTCGGCTCGCTCCCGGACAGGTGTTGCATCTGATCCCTCAAGGCTTGGGTCTGTCCATCTTTGTTGGTGACTATGCTGTCGTGGTACATCTCCGCACCTCTCAATTTGGCCTGCATGGTCGATTCTTCTTGTTTCATTGAGTCTCGAAGACGTTCGTTCGTTCTTGATCCGTAAATCGGTGCCAGAGCCAACCATGGATTGATACTCGTTGGTGGCTTCGACCGCTTTCCATAACGAAGCTGAGATCTCACTGTTCTCCATCCGCAACTGTTGAGTTTTATTGTTGAAATCGTAGGCCATTGTTTCAAGCTCATTCAGCCTGTTGGCCTTGATGCTTAGCTGGTCCATCGCCAAGTTGTACTCATCCTTCATCCTTCCATGGACATGTGCAACTTGGGATTCCAGGATATGATTCATTCTTTCGAGTCCTAGAATCCTCTGTAGGCTTCCTGCCTCATCGGGTTCCAGGTGTTTTACAGATGACCGTAACGATGCACATTCCTCCTTCAGTGCCTGGTTCTCATCATGCTGCTCCGCAGCCTCGTTCATCTGTACTTCCGCCTTCCTCCGCGAACCACCATCATCGAGTGTTGATCCGCACTTCTGGGGTGACTTGGGGAACCCCTTGACGAGGACGACTTCTCTCCTTGACGAGATTTTCGGATTCTTCCGCCCGTCATCTTCTTCTGACATTACTCTCGGCCGGGAGAAAGCACTTGCTCCCATGGTCTGGTCAACGCCGGCATCACTCTGCTGGCTAGCTGCCGCGGCCGGCTGATTCCGGTGTCCCTTGAGATGATATTCCGGCAGCAGGTGCTGCGAATGTAACCGAAGATCTCCCATCGGACATCGTCACGAAAGTGTTGTACCACTTGGCAATAAATCGAACGATTCAATATGAAGCTGGGTTCAACACCTCTAGCTTCGCAGGAATCTTTGTCTCACAGCACGTGGGACAAGCCCTACGGGTGATAGCCTGAGAAACCGACAAATTTCTTTGATACCCTGACAACACTGGTTGTGCTGTCCCCCCGGATAGAGTTCGGGAATTCGAAAATCCTCGAAACAGTGCTCGATCCGCAAGCTCGACCTTTTATGTCTATGCCAGCTATCCGCAACCAAGGTTAAGGATCTAAGCTAGCAGTTGCCAAAACGTTGCATGGGTGTTTGATAGTGTGTTTCACATCGGTGGCCCTTATCCTATTCACACCCCCCACGCAGTATGCCTCATTCTGAGACATCTGCGCAGATGCGTTGAAATTGTGGCTTAAACATTTCATCTAGGGTCCACTCCAATGTAAACACGCACACCCAAATCCGTCGGCTCTTGAACCTTGAGCCAAAACAAGTGCTGGGTGTATGATAGTGTGTTTCACATCAGTCACCCTGATCCTATGCACAAGCCAAAGAGCCCGGAGAGAAACTGGAAAGACAGAGGATGAGAAAAGCCAAAGCCAAAGCCAAAAAGCCAAAGCGAACAAATGCAAAAAATGAAAACTTAAAAAACACACCTCCGAGAGGAAGAGAGAGAAAGAGAAGGATAGAGAGAGAGGGAGACAAAAAGAGAGAGAGCGAGACAGAGACAGAGAGAAAGAGAAGAAAGAGAAAGAGAAGGATAGAGAGAGAGAGAGAGAGACAGAAAGAGAGAGAGCGAGACAGAGAGAAGAGACAGAAGACAAAGAAGAGAGAGGAGAAAAGAGAGAAGAAAGAGAAGAGAGAGAGAGAGAGAGAGAGAGAGAGAGAGAGAGAAAGAGGAGAAAGGGAAGAGACAGAAGACAAAGAAGCGAGACAACAGAGTCAGCAGAGAATAGAAAAAGAAAAGACAGGAGAAAAACAACAGAGAAGAGAAACAGAGAAGAGAGAGAACAGACAGAGAAGTGAGAGAGAAAAAATGAAAACGACAAAAAGAAAAGAGAAGAGAGAAGAGAGAAGAAGAAATTAGCGAGCGAAGGGAAAGAAAGAGAAGAAGAAAAAAAAGAAGAAGAGCAGAAAAGGAGAAGAAGAAAAAAGAAGAGAGAGAAGAGCGAGCGAAGAAGAGAAGAGGAGAAGGAGAAGAGAGAAATGAAAGAAGAAGAGCAGAGAGAAAGAGAAAAGAGAGAAGAAGAGAGAGAAGAGAGACGAAGAGAGCAGAGAGAAGAGAGAAGAAGCGGAGAAGAAACATCGAGAGAAGTAGAGATGAAAGAAAAGGAAAAGAAAAAAGAGAAGACAGAGAAGAGAGAGAGAAGAAGAGCAGACAAAGAGAAGAGAGGAAAAGAGAGAAGACAGAGAAGAGCGAGGGAAGAAGAGAAGAAAGAAATCAGAAGAGAGATGAAAGAAGAAGAGATGGGAGAAGAAGAGACGAGAGAAGAAGAGGAGAGAAAGGAAGACAAGAAAGAAGAAGAGGACAGAGAAGAGAAGGAAAAAGAAGAGAGGAGGAGGAGAAGGAAAGGAGAAACAAGAAGAGAGAGAGAGAAGAGAAGAAAAGCGAAAAGAGAATAAATGAAATAAGAAGAGAAGAGTAGAAAAGAGAAGGGAAGAGAGTTGAAAGAAGAGAGGAAGAAAACAAAAAAGAAAAGAGAAGAGAAGACAGAGAAAGAGAGAGAGAGAAAGAGAGGGAGAAGGAGAGAGGGAGAGAAAGAGAGAGAAAGAGAGAGAAAGAGAGAGAAAGAGAGAGAAAGAGAGAGAGAGAGAGAGAGAGAGAGAGAGAGAGAGAGCGCTCTTCTCGCACGGTCGATTAATTGGCAGCCTGATCCCTCCGCGCTAGAAATTTGTTGGTTGTACACGATGTCTTTCTTAGAGAGCTGAACTAGCTCAAACGTCTTCCCCACCCAATTTTTGGGCGGGCGCCTGTCACAAGCCTCATCTGAGCCAAGTTTGGCCTCGTTTTTGCCGTCACGCAGCCTTCGTTTTTTGCGCCAGCGCATGCCGAGCTGTCTTGGGAGCCGCAGTCCAAGAACTTTGCCGAAACAAACCGATTTCGACGCACACTCCTCCTCCTTCCCTCTTTCACACTGCAGTGCTGGCATGGCACCTCCTGCTGGCTACCAGAGTTGCAGTGATGCTGGCAAACCCCGAACTCCTCTCCAAACCCTGACATTGCGGCGGTGGACTGGTTGGCCTTTTTGGGAGCACACCCAGCTGGGACGACGCGTTGCAGCCCTGGAGCTGCTGGGTTCTTTGCTGCAAATCGGGTGGAAACGCATAATTGAGACCTTGCAAGGAAAAAACAATGCGTCAAAACCTGCTTGACTACCACGAAATCCGCCCCTCGCTTTTCGCACCATCAACCCACGAGCGCTCTACCCTTGTTCAAGCCACAATGGCAGCGCTACGCGCAAGCTGGTTACTGGCGGAGCAGCTCACAAAATGAAAAGCCGTCGCGTTAAAGACTCGCCTTTGCTCTGGTTGGTTTTTGACTCCGTTCCACTCCAATACATGTTACACCCCTTGCGCCAGCCTTTTTTATGGGGGAGTCGCTCGTCTCCTTCTTGATGCGGTGAAAAGATAGGCGCAAACGAGTCAATACAAGTACGGCCCGTAAAGAACTGGGCGCAACAATCAACTTTGGTGCAGCATTGCTGTCCAGCAGCCATCGCTGGAACTCTTCTGCAGCACGAACTGCCTCAGATCTCATTCGTGGCGCTCTTCAGTCCCTGCTAGTCTTGGGCGCAGCTGGCCACTCAATCATGGGACGTTTCAAGTTAACTATCAACACCAACCAACCTCACACGACGCAGGTCCAAGACTCTCATCACGATTTCCTCAAAACACATGACCTGCGTCAGCTTTGAAAGTGGCATTGGCGTCTGAATTCTCAAGCTGCAGGACGCCATGCGTCCAAAATATCAGTTTGCTCGCAAAGCCGCAGGTTTCTTCGCCAGCTCTCCCTGGCAGTGTCATCCAGGAAGCGAATTGCCACCTGCAGAACTATCCGTTGAGCAAAGATCTCTCAAGTTCTTGGAGAGGCGGCCTGGTGCCCAATGACATCAACCCACTCGCGCATACAAACATAGATGCAGAAAGAGGTTTTCTCAGCAAATTCCTCTTTCTCGCCAGAATTGTCATCTTGGGACGGGTGTCCCTAAACAATATGCCCCTAGATGAGCCTCACATTACGCTTGAAGCTTGCGCGTGGAAGGGGGGTTTTCATAGGGCTCGCTCTTGCGCCTCCTCCGTGTGCTGGGCGCTGAAGTGAAGTCGAAGCATCGGCGCCGAACCTGTCACTTCAAAACAGCGGAGGATGTCTTCTCAGCTGTCACACTTGAAACACGATCCTTCAATTTCTGGCTGCCGGCTGAGCCATGTTCCCTTATGTCGCACGCACGGCTTGGGCATTAAATAACGCATGCCTTCCGCAACGCCTTTTGTGGCGTGCGCGACTATGTGGGCGTCAAGTCATGGAAAGGCGGCTTGCGTACCTTGCGCTTTGCGCTACAGAAAGATGCGGAAAAGGAACTGCTTGACGCCGCTTTTCTCCCGGGCGAAAGACTTCCCACGCAAAAGACAAGACTGGGAAAACGGACTGCGCTTGAGCTGGAGCAATGGCAAGTGGCGAGCACCTTCTACGCGCAGGATCACATGTCTTCGAATAGGAATACGTTTGAGAGCTTAGACCCCTTCGAGGCTCCTTCGTGACTCCTGCTTGGAGAGGGCCTTGTGGGGAGCGGCACGTTTCCTTCACATGAAAACGTTGCCTGCCAAAGTACGAAACCGCTTTTTATCGGAAAGCGCTTCAGCATGGTAGCCATGACACCAACTTCGATTGGATGTAGTTCCCCGGAACAGGCGCTGAGGGCAGCAGAAACAGCCCAACTTACGGGCCTGAAGGAAAATCACGAGAAACGAGAATTAGTAGACGGGGGTGTTGCTGCTGTGTCCGGTTTCTTTCCATATCGGATCCAATCCCGCGTCTACCGAGAGAACCCAAAGTTGCGCAAAGGCAACAAACGAGAGCAATGCCCTCGTTAAGTTGTCGATACGAACGCTCTCATGTGTGTACGAGCGCTCTCGAATGTGTGCGATCTGATTCGCGCGCGCAGATCATGCTGCATTTGGCAACGCTGTGAGCTCAGCGTACGCGCAGTAGAGTGTCGAGCGCTGCGAGCGGGAAGGCGTGTCGTGGTGCTGTTTGCGCTGCCAACTTGCCTGCGGCGTGGCTGTCTTGCTCCAGACATTGTCATATAAAAACCTGACTGCGGTGACAGGTTTGTTGCGCACGATGTCGCTCGCGCTGCGCCGAAGCCTCCGTTTGCGCTGCCACCCTGCGCAAGAGCACGCGACGTTTTATTCCTGAGGCTGTAGGATTTTTCCGGCCATGCGCATGCACTCCTGCAATTTCCTACCTAGCAGTCATTGCCCAGAACGGGCGCGGGATGGTGTGGGGAACATCAAAAGCAGGATGAAAGGCAGCAAGGTACAGAAACAAGCCGAATGGTGGAAAGCTGGAAGGCAAGACGACAGGCAGAAATGGGAGGGAACAACAATAAATTCAATGGCCCAAGAACAGCCAAAGGAGACAGGAAAGAAGCGGGGGAAGGCAAGAAGGAAGAAAAGAAGCGAGGGCCGGAAGGCAGTTGCCAAAATCAAGTCAAGCAAAAGGATAGCAAGCAGGAGGAACAAGAAGGGACATGAAAAAGAAAGCTAAAAGGGATATGTGTGGGATATGTGTGAGTTGGCGCTGCTCGCGCTTCAGAAAACGCATGCTCCTGCTTCTGTTTTCCTCTCGTGGCCTGTTTGTCTTGCCGGCCAGGTTAGTTTTTCCGGGCGCTCTTGGTGCTGGGGGTGCCCAGTTGCCAGCCGTGGTGCCCAAAGCTGACACAGGGTAACATATGCATTATTTGACTGAATCCTTGCCCTTTCGATTTCCATGCCTTGTGCGCGTGAACTGCAAGTGGGTTACGTTGTGTGTGTTGGACGCATGTTGTAATGTTGCACGCGCTCGGTACGCAGTTTGTATGCAGTTGTTATGCGGGACAATGCGGGATTCAGGTGCATTGCGCACATGGTTCTTTAAAGAAATTACAACAGTTCGATCGCAAATGCAAAATACACACGCGACGCAAGTGCAAATCAATCAAAATGCGCACAACATGTGAACAAAATGCAAACAACAGTCCACACTACGCGTGCGTCACACAGAACGCACGCACGCGAAACGCATACAACATGCGCAACATGTGCCCGGAATGCGTTCACACGCATGCAGGGATTATTCTACAATGCTTGCAAGGCGCGTGCAAAACGCATGCAACATCTGTGCAACGCCAAATTATACCAATTGCATACGCAATGCGTACGCAATGCGTACAACATGCGTACAACACGCGTTCAAGCACATATGGCACGAATACAAAACGCAGACAACACGCAGGCACTTGTGCAACACACGTGAACCCCACAGACTAAACGCACGCAGCACTCATACAACATGCAAGCAGCACGCGAACAATACGCAAGTCCACTGGACACTCAATTCGCGCACACAAACTGCATGCAACATGCGTGCGAGACGCATGCAACAGGCATACAGGGTGCATACAACATGCGTACAGTGCGCAACATGCGCGCAAGATGCAGACAACACTCAATCAACCGGCACACAAGAAGCATGCGCGATGCGTGCAACATGCATACAAGACACATACAAAATGCACAGAAGACATTCAACACACATATAGCGCGCAAAACGCACAAGCTGCGCAACACGCGTGCAACATGCGTGCAAGAAGCACACATGACGCATGCAACATGCATACAACACGCATACCATCTGCATATGAACTGCGTGCGTGCAAAAAACACACAAAATTCAGAAAATGCAAACAACGTTCGTGGAAACCGAATGTAGCTTGCCAGGTGAGTAGTCACTCAAACAAATGCATATGTTACCTGCTGGCCTTAGAGCTGTAGGAGAGTGCTCTAGCAGGCTTTGCGCATCAAACTCGTAGAACTCCAGCGTTGGACAATTGCCCCTCGAATATTAGATAGTGACGGTCGTGGCTTAAATTGCATTTTAGGTCATCCCAAAATCAGATATAGGTACTACCTCAACAACGTATTGTACCCGGGTGCTTATGTAGAAAATCAAGCATAAAATCACCAAAACACGCAGATTCCCAGCCACCTACTTTCAGGCGTTCTGCAAACTAACAGTGGGGCGACAGTTCCCTTTTGTTGGCCGCAGACCGAGGCCTTTTTACACTTTGCTACGTTTCGCTCCAAAATCTTTCGATTCACAACTTGTCCCGTTCGCAGCCAGCCACTTCCCAATGTCTTTCTTCCTCTTTTCGTTCCGAATCGCGGCTTTTTCCTGGGACACGGTTTCCATTGGCCAGTATATCTGCATCTTGCGAGACCCCCTCGCTGCCACGTTGACAAAGGCCCGGAAGGGCCCCAGCCGCGTTAGCGAAATAGCCAAGATTTGGAGCGAGAAGTTGCGAAGTGTTGGATGTTGCTCTGATTTAACCAAGAGAAGTGGCCGGCTGCGAATGGGAGTGTGATTGGGAACAAAAAGTTCCAAATTCCACCTCAGTCTTCGACTAGTCTGCAGAATCCCTAGAATGCCTAGATTCAGTAGGCCAGGCATTGACGCATTTTGTTGGTCTTTGTATTTTACAGAATCACTTACCTAAATTCCGTTTTGTGGGAAGTACTTAAATGCGATTTGGGGACTACTTAAATGCAACTTGGGCCGCTACCACTTCTCAAAAGGGGCAATTGTCCATCGCTGGAGTTCTCCGGGTTCAATGTGCAGAGTGAGTACTCGCCCGGAAAGTCGCAGTTGATTTCCATGAATGTTGTACGCACCTTGTATGCATACCGTGCGCATGTTGTATGCGCGCAGTTCATATGCGTCGCGTACGCATGTTGCACACTTGTTGCGTGTGTGTTGTATGCATCTTGCGTGCGTGTTGCGTGCGTCGTGCGTCCTGTCAGTTTGCATGGTGTTGCACACACACACACACACATCGCATGCATCTTCTCTCCATTTTGCATGCGTCTTGTATGCGTGTTGTATGCAGCGTGTGTGCGTGTGTGCTTTTTGTACGCGTGTTCTATGAATGTTGTACGCATCGTGTATGCGTGTCGCACGCTGTACGCGTGTTGCGTGCACCTTGTACGCACATGCGTGTTGCATGCGCTTTGTTCGCATCGGCCGTGCATTTGATTTGCACACTGTACGCATGCTGCCTGCGTGTTGTTCCTTGACACCCGTCCGATCGCAATTTTGGAGGCCATACGCTCACGACCTTAATTGCCCCCGGTCGAGGTCATACGGGATTTTCGAGGTCAATGCATTTTCACGATTCTCACGGCCTGCTAAGATTCTGGCAGCGTCGTAAAATATCAAAGGGGCCTGCAAAAGGCCCTGCGTGATTGCGCGCCGCGAAATCTCAAGGTAGACGTTGCACGAGCAGCAGTAAGCCGGATCCGACGCGTTGTCATACAGAGGCTGCGGCAATAAGCGCCCGGACAAGTGATAGAAATATACCCCCGCTCGGGCTCCGCGCCGAAGTGACCGGTTTGAGCTGCGCAAAGTTTCTGCGCGCCGCCCCTTCGAAGGCGGGCTTGGCCCGAAAATCGCACTGCCCAGCGCCAAAGATGTACTTCCAAAACCCTGGCTCGAAAGTTGCATCTTTTCGTCATCAACCAAGCGCACTCGAATCACGGCCGCAGCCCGGCTCGAAAGACAGAACTAGTTCTTTTAGGCGCCAAAGAAGCGCACCAAAAGCACGACCGCAACACCGGCGCGAAAGTCACAACTTTTCAGCGCCGAAGAAGCACACACGGCGCGACCTCGACATCACGTTTCCTTCCTAGGCTGTGACAACAACCGCATCCGGGAGCATGAGCCGGCCATGCTCAGCATCGCGCAGCATCACGCAATGACGCTGCGTGCAAAAGCGTGTGAAAATCTTTCTTTATCTCGAAGCTGTGGTTCGCGGGGGGGAGGGGGCGGGGGCGCGGTTCAGCACGTCCACTGTTTACCCGCTGAGCGCCTTGAAAACGCACACCCCCAAGGCCACACGCAATATTACGGGTCTCTACTGAACAACTCATATTCGGCTGAAGGAATTTCTCGGATGCGTGAAGAGAACACCCACTCTTGAGTCAAAGAAGGACTGAAGAAGAAACCAAACGGGCTTCCTACTGTAGAAAAAGAGGTTGTGGGGCTAGTCTCCCCTTATTGAAAGCAATGTGTGATGAGCGTGTTGCGACTTGCGTGTCGCACTACATGTGAGCGTTGCAGCATGACGTGACTCATATTTGTGCGCTCCGCATGGTCAATCGCCAGACACGCTTGCCCGCCGGAAACGAAGCAGCGCAGCCTCCGCAAATCATATCCGGCCATACATTGGGGGGGATCCTAATAGACCCATTTGCGCTACGCGGAGGGTGCTACTATATGGTTTCTCTCCACCCACTATTTCGTGTTCTTGCAGCGCTGCAGGGCAACTTAAGTGGTGCGTCGCTCGGCCCGCAGCGGTTATATGTGGAGCCCAGAATTTGCCTTTTCAGCGCACGTTATGTCGAAGGGGCCTTTGTTGTTAGGAAAGTTCGCACTATGGGGAAGCCACATGTGCTTTGCCAGCCCAAACTTGCGGGCCTTTCAAAACATGGGCGGGTGCCTTACACTTTTTGAAGACCGTTGGGCAAATCACAAGTTTTGAAGACCATTGGGAAAACCACACGCTTGTGATTTCTGGAAGCGGCGCGGGTCTGGATTTCCGCCGCCGCATAACTTCGACAAAGTTTTTTTGAAAGCTAGGCGAGAACAGCGTGTGATTTCAAAACTTGCCTCGGATCTTCGACTAACGGTTCTGCGGAACCGTTTTGGCACTTGTCGAGTTTGCGCCAAAGCTTCGAAGAACCCTTCGAAGATCAATTTTGCGGAGCCCTCCCGAGAACCTGTTTTGCTCGACAAGGTCCGCGGTAAAGCTGTCCCGACCCCCCCCTCCCATTTCTGTTTCAGATGTGTGAAGCAAGCCTAAAGACCTTGTTTATACTTGGGGTGCCACTTGACCCTGGGATTCAAAAGGCCAAAAGAAAGGCCTTTATAGAAAGGGCCTTTGCTTATGGCTGTTGGAATGGGGCTTGGTGGCGGTTCAAGAGTTCAAACATAGCATTGGTGTTGGTGTTTGTCATGGGGGCCTTGTATCTTGAAGTTTGTCGCCGTCCAAAGGGCTTTCTAGCGAAAAAAAAAAGAGAGAGATAGAGAGAGAGAGAGTGAGATAGGCATCAATTTAACTTAGTTTCATATTGAAGGATTGGCTAGCTCTGAGCGCGCTGCACTACGGGCCAATATCCTTCTCTATTATGATATGTCGTTTAAATAACTTATTCTGCTTGACTGCGAGCAAAGAAACTAGCTTGCCACTTACAAAGAGTTGCAGCCTTTTCAGCAGTTAAGAACGTTAAGGCAAGGCGACTTGGATATATGCATGATGCGGGGTTTGATTGAATTCGTTTCCATCTGTGCTGCGAGCGCCAGGCAAAGGCGAGCGATTAGGTTATAGTAGGCGAAGGCGGTTGGTGCTATATCGGGCTGTTAAACCTGCCAGCCTACCCTTACTGCACTCCTGATTTGTTCTTCTGCCTAAAGATGCAGTTTTCTGACTAATTTACACAAAGCCCGTCGACGCGATTCGAGCGACTGCAACCAGCCAAACCCACCCGCGAGGGCCTGCCTGCCTCCTGTGATCAGTTGCACCGGTGCTTGCAACTTCAACTTTCACTGCTTTGGGAAGGGTCAACGGTTCCTCCACTGCTTGCCGGTTGGGCGTTGCTTGCACGCAATGCGTTTGTTTTAGCCGCGTTTGCAATTGCATCGCCATTTGCAAGGGTGTCCGTCGTTCAGCTGTGTGCCAGCCTGGGGGATCAAAATGGACAACTAATAAGGGTGATAAGCATATACCTTGCAGTGATCAGACGTGAATGCACGTACGTGAGCCATGTTTGGCAAACAACGCAAGGTCCAGCTCCTAGTTTCAGCCAGAACTTAACGAGCAGGGAGCCAAGCTGCGAGTTCACGCCTAAAAACGGCCGTTTACGCCCTAAACAGGCCTTTCACGGTAGTTTCACGCTTGTTTCACGGTGTTTCACAGTCCCGAAGGTTGCTGTGGACTGAAGATGTCGCTGCGTCCAGGGCGTTGTGTCACATGAATGGTTGTCTAGACTTGCCCTGCTGGCATGCGTCAACTCACAAGAAGCATGTGCAGTAAAATGTGTGAGCCCACAAAAATTTGTGACGTAAGCAATTCGCAACAAGAATCGGGCTTGATAAGTGTGCCGCTTTGCGCGCAGGCAGTGACCGCAAGTTGAAGGGTCACCAACTGACACACTGACTGTGTGGGCCTTAACATGATTCATGATGAATACATGCCACACTCAGCTGTTCTCCTGGCCACAGTCATTTGGGTTGCGAGTATGCCTGTTTGCTGATTTCAGTTCGTCTTGGGAAGTCAAACGCTGCAAGGAACCTCACAGTCCAATCCACGGACTAAGCTACTACAGTTGACACGACACGTGCGTTGCTTTGTGTGAAGTGGTGGGCAAGTACGTTTGACTCACGTCACCGGCAGTACCAACAAAGTACTATAGTACTAGACTGGTTTTACCTGAATTTGAACACGAGGTTTGCCATGACCGACCTTTGTCGACGCAAAGGGCTGGAATATGTAGTTGTTTAACGTTTGTTTTCTAGGTTGTTGGCTGGGCCGTTCCTATATATATTTATTTGTCCAACGTGCTGGCCCGAGGTTGCAAGACCTTCTTTCACATAGTTGATGCTGTTCCAGAAATTCCGACATCGTGCTAAGCCTTTAATTGCGACTGTCACCCTGATCTAATTTCAGAAGCTAACATGTGAAGCTTCGCAAATCTTGCAATGGCAAGAAAACAACGTTTATGCGTCAAACAAGGCTCACTCAAACATCAAGAGGGCGAGAGACAGCATGATGGGAAAGAGTGTTTCTAAAGAGCACCTTTTAGAAGTTCCATGCTCAAATAGTACTTACAAAACTGACAATTTGAGGTAAAAAGCTCAAAAACGCTCAAGGCCTGAAAAGTTGCTGGAAAGACCGTGAATTTCATAAACCCCTACAGGCGTAACACACCCCTAATCTATACTAGCGCATATTTTTAAAAACAATAGCCGATTTTTGCAAGACGGCCTTTTCACGATTTTTCACGCGAAGCGCGTGCCAGCGAGTGTTAATGACACGGCAGCAGCCCACCACCCCATCGAATTACCATTGCCACGGTTGCAAAGGAAGGCTCAGTCAGGGTGTGTTGGAAGGCTGCTCTTCCTGGCAGTGCGAAAGTAAGGCCACCTGTGTACAGATCCGTGTTTGCAGCTGCCCTCAAAATCTTAAGATCACATATTCTTAACATATTAAAATCTTAAGATCGTAAGATCTTAAAGCAGTAGACAATTGAACTAGCAAAATATTTAGGTTTTAAACTATGAAAGTAATAGAATCTTGAAACCCTTAAAGCGGAACATCTGAAAATCTCAAAATAGCAGAATCTTAAGAGTCTCTTAAAACCGTGGAATCTTCAAGTCTAAACACGTCATATGTATATATATATATATATATCAGGACCTTAAAATACTGGAATCTTAAAATGATAGAATCCTGAAATCTGAAAAGCTTAAAAACCTTAAAATCCTAAAATCGTAGTTTCCTGAAACCTTCAAACCTGAAAATATGCAGAACAGTGTCAGAAAAGGATGTCAACTTGCTTTTGCATGAGAGCCCTTGCAACTTAAAGGTTTCCAACATTTTAAAACTTCAGATTTTTATCAATTTAGGATTAAATATTTTAAGATTTGCATGTTTTATGATTTGAATATTCTAGGGCTTTCAGATCTTAATCTTCTAAGATGTCAATATTTTAAGAGTCCGCGATATTCAGATTTGTAAATTCTAAGATCTTAAGATCTTAGGATCTTAAGATTCTCAGAGTTTAAGGCTTTGAGGCTTTCAGATTTTAAAAACTTATATGTTAGGAGTTTAAGATTTTAAGAATTACATATTTTCAAATTTTAAGTTAAGTTCTTAAGATGTTACTAGTTTAACAGTTTAAGATTCTAGGACGCAAAAATGTTATATCTTAGACTCTTAATGTTTTGAGATTTTAAGATTTCGCATTTTAAGATCTTAAGATTCTGTTTAAATGTTTTAAGATGTTAGGAATGTAATATTTTAGGATTTTAAGATATTAAGGTTTAAATGTTCTAAGATGTTAGGAATGTAAGATTTTAGGATTTTATGATATTAAGGTTTTAATTTTTCAAGATTCTGAAATTTTGAGATATTCATAATCTAAGATTTGAATATCTTAAGATTTACAGATTTTAATGCTTTAAGGTTCCAAGAGTTTAATATCTTAATATGTTATGGGTTTATGCACTTAAGATCTTTTAATATGATTATTTTCAGGTTTTAATAGTTTAACAGTTTATACGATTCTAACATCTACCGATTTTTTTATATCTTAATAGTGTAAGGTCTTCAGAGTTTAAGTTCTTCTTAAGATTTCCGCAATTTAAGATCTTAAGACGTTAATATGTTAGAATAGTATGCGATTTTCATGTTTTGAGGGCAGCTGCAAACACGTATCTTCAGCACAGGTGGCCTTATCCCAACTGACAGGAAGAGCAGCCTCCAACACACGCTGACTGAGCCTTCCTTTAGCTAGCTCAAACAACTTAGCTAGATAGCTACCTGACTGATTGGGCGATGAGCTGCTGCCGTGTCATTAACACTGCTGGCACTGCAGCTTACGTGAAAATCGTGAAAAGGCCGTGAAAATCCGTGACTAGGCCGTGAAAATCCGTGAAAATCCGTGAAAAATCGTGAGAAACACTTCAAAAACGCTTTTCCCTGGGGGTCGGAGGCCATTAAAACAAAGGCCTTTACGGCTCGGCCTTTTTAGGCCTGTAAAGGCCTTTGTTTGCAAATGTTCAATTTTGTAAGTATTATTTTGCCATGGAACTTCTAGCAGCCGCTCTTTAGAAACACTTTTTCCCATCATTCTGTCTCTCGCCCTCTTGATGTTTGAGTGAGCCTTGTTTGACGCAAAGACGTTGTTTTCTTGCCATTGCAAGATGTGCGAAGCTTCACATGTTAGCGCCTGTAATTAGATCAGGGTGACAGTCACAAGTAAAGGCTGAGCACGATGTTGGAATTTCCGGAACAGCATCAACTATGTGAAAGAAGGTTAGCATAAACAGGCAGGATATGGGTTTTGCAACCTCGGGCCAGCACGTTGGACAAATACATATATATATATATATAGGAACGGCCTAGCAAATTACCTAGAAAACAAACGTTAAACAACTACATATTCCAGCCCTTTGCGTCTAGAAAGATCGGTCATGGCAAACCTCATGTTCAAATTCAGTTAAAACCAGTATAGTACTTTGTTGGTAATGCCGGTGACGTGAGTCAAACGCACTTGCCCGCCACTTCAAACACACTGGCGCAATGACATCAGGAAGTTCGCGCAAAGCAATGCACGTGTCGTGACAGCTGTAGTAGCTTAGTCCGTGGATTGGACTGCGAGGTTCCTTGCAGCAGTTTGCCTTCCCAAGACTAACTGAAATCAGCAAACAGGCATACTCGCAACCCAAATGACTGTGAGAACAGCTGAATGTGGCATGTATTCATCATGTACTATGTTAAGGCCCCACGCAGTCAGTGTGTCAGTTAGTGACCCTTCAACTTGCGGTCACTGCCAGTACACAAAGCGGCACACTTATCAAGCGCAATTATTGGTGCGAATTGCTTAGGTCACATATTTTTGTTGGCTCCCAAATTTCAATACACATGCTTCTTGTAAGTTGAAGCATGCTAGCAGGGCAAGTTTAGACAACCACTCATGTGACACAGCGCCCTGGACGCAGCAGCATCTTCAGCCCACAACCTTCGGGACTAGGAAGCGTGAAACACCGTGAAACAAGCGTGAAACTACCGTGAAAGGCCTTTTTAGGGCGTGAACGGCCATTTTTAGGCGTGAACTCGTAGCTTGGCTCCCTGCTGGTTAGGTTCTGGTTGAAACTAGGAGCTGGGCCTTGCGTTGTTTGCCAAACATGGTTCATGTGCATTCACGTCTGTTCAATGCAAGGTACGTATATGCTTATTACCATTATTATGTGTCGATTGTGCGGGCCGCAGCTGGCACACAGCTGAAAGCCGGACATCTTTGCAAATGGCGATGCAATTGCAAACGCGGAAAAAAACAAACGCATTGCGCACAAGCAACGCCCAATCGGCAAGCAGTGGAGGAACCGTTGACCCTTCCCAAAGCAGTGAAAGGTGCAAGCACCGGTGCAACTGACCACAGGAGGCAGGCAGGCCCTCCAAAGAATTACGCTGCGCGGGTGGGTTTGGCTGTTGCAGTCGCTCGAATCGCGTCGAAGGGCTTTATATAAATTAGTCAAACAAAACGCACTGCGGTGCAGAATCACAAACCACAAGTACAGTAAGGGTAGGCTGGCAGGTTTCACAGCCCGATATAGCACCAACGTGCAGCTCATGTTGAACATAAGCAGTGCTTCCTCTTCAGGCGCTGCCTTCGTGGAACTACGCCTACTATATCCTAACCACTAGCCTTTGCCTGGTGCTCGCAGCACGGATGGAAGCGAATTCAAGCAAACCCCGCATTATACATATATCCAAGTTGCCTTGCCTTAACGTTCTTACTGCTGAAAAGGCTGCAATTCCTTGAGCATGTAAATGGCAAGTTAGTTTCTTTGCACGCAGTCAAGAAGAATAAGTTATCTAAAGAGTCATTATAGAGAAGGATATTGGCCCGTGCAACACGCTCAGAGCTAGCCAAGCCTTCAATATGAAACTAAATCAAACAATGCCTATCTCACTCTCTTTCTCTCTCTCTCTCTCTCGCTAGAAAGCCCTTTGGACGGCGACAAACTTCAAGATACAAGGTCCCCATGACAAACACCAACACCAATGCTATGTTTGAACTCTTGAACCGCCACCAAACC
>CAUJNA010001350.1:0-86994 GCA_963377175.1 Effrenium voratum | reverse complement strand
GTTTCCTAGCGTTTTGTTCGACTACATGTTACATGTCATGTCCACTTGCGATGTGTATAAATCGCGCATTCTGCATGGGTGGCCGTGGCTTCTTGGAAGCTTTGATCCTATTACTCCTAAGAATCGACATGCGGTGCAAACCTGAATTCTATTCGCGTGTGGAGCGTTTTGCAGGTGGGCTCTATTTTGTGATTTCTATCGATTCTCTGCTGCGCATCTTCTTTTGTCAAGGTCGAGGAGGTCTTGCAGTGGTCACTGACTCAGTGTTTGCTTCTGTGCCTCGTGGTCCACAGGTCTGTCGTTGTCGGCCCCCGACACCGAAAAAAATCCAGGGAGCAGGTGTTTCACGCCAAACCGAGACGATCCATTTATTGACGAGGCTGACCTTTTAGGTTCTTACATTGGTGGGCTGCTGCAGGTGCATGGCGGATTTGTTTGGCGGATGCGGCGGCTTCTTCTTTTCAGGTGCGGTATCTTACGGTTGCATGGGACGCAGGGTGTTGATTTTCATGGCGCTTTGGCATTTTTTGAACACTCATGCAACCTCAGAGATGGTTTTCTGCAACTCACATTTGTGCTGGCGTGGTGTGTATGCTACTTAATTCGTGCACTCTTTTCATTTCCTTTTGCGCGCAACGCTTAAGTGCTTCTGCAATCCGTTTCACGTTGTGTATCACAGTGTTTGGGCAACTTTCGCCAATCGAGACACCTGTTTCCTGCGATGTGAAAGTTGTCCTTCCTTCGTATGTTGCCTCAGGCAATTTGTTTTTGTGACGTGGTTCACGGTCAAGATTTCGGTTTCCCAGGTGACCTTGGCTCGGATTTTTATCAGGATGCTTTCGCTGTAGGATGGCTTGTGTGTTCTGTTTGGCGGTTTGTGCTTGTTGTTTGTTCTTCGCTGATCCTTTGTTATTCCTTGGCTGGTTTTGTACAAGATGTCTGGAGCGAAGGAAAGCCTCCGGAAAGTCGAGCTGGGATTGCCCTGGAGCGCTCAGCGGTGACCCAGGGAGGATGGCTCTTGGATTTCGTGGGCGCTCTGGCCTTTTTCTGGACACCCAGGAAACCTGAGTGATGAGTTTCTGCATATTCTTTTTGGGCTGGCAAGGTCCTCGCTTCTTAATTCGGGTTCTCTTTTCGCTTCCCTATCTCGCACAACGCGAGATTGCTTCTGCAATCTGTTTCACAATTTGTCTCACAGTGTTTGGGGTGATCGCTGGTATCGCTGGTTGAGACACCAGTCTCCTAGCTGGTTGCCTGCGAGTTGGGGAGTTGACTTTTGTCCTTCTCTCGTAAGCGTTGCTTTTGCTTCAGTGGTTCACTGGTCGAGACTTCGGTTTCCCGGAACTCTTTAGTTTGCTTGCGATGTGCTGAGGATGATTTGTGTTGTGTGTTCGGTTTTGCTGGTTGTGTTTTGTTGCTTGTTGTTTGCTGTTTCTTTTTGGTATCCTTGGCATGTTTTGTACGTGATCTTGCGCTTGAGGGGACACACCAGAAACATTACATTGATGTGAAAACGGGCACCGCAAACTCTGCCAGGTCCAAGCGGTCACCTTGGCCCTAACCGGCACCCCTGGCCCTGGTAGACCGCTGGGAAAGCCCACGCCACCGGGAGAAAAAGGCCAAACAAATTGACGACAGCTTGAGCCGGGAAGCTGGGAAGCTGGTGCAAGGCTGGAAGCTGAGAGGCTGGGGCCCGGACAGCTGGGAAGGTAACAGGCTTGCTGGTCAGCTATGAAGTGTTGGAGGGTCAGCAACTGTCTTGCAACTGCGATGTCATCCCCCCCTCCCTCAGGTCTGGGCGCTGTTCGATGATGCAGTCTGAGCCCGGACAACCCGTTGGTTTCTGTTGTGTGTTCGGTTTTGCTGGTTGTTTTCTGTTGCTTGTTGTTTGTTGTTTTTTTCTTGGTATCCTTGGCATGTTTTGTACAAGAAGTTTCTGCGCTGTAACAGCGGACCCGCGTGATCGCATCGGCCGGATGGAGCAAAAAAGACGAAAAAAACACCGGACAACCTGTTAGCTCGCAAGTTGCGAAGATAAGTCTCCTGCGCGCGACATGGGCGTGACGGACAGACTTCAAATGTTTGAATCCTGAAAGCAAGGCGTTCCAAAGTTCTTCAGAGACGTCGGTGTCCAGCATGTCAGTGGATATGCGCTGCGCGCCACACCTCCCCTGGCAAACAGCTCTGTGGAAGCGCTTTGCCGTAGGAATTGGGCAATGACCTTCGCTCTATAGATCGTGGGGCTTGGATCTTTGTTTTTTGGGGCTTGCGCCTGCGTGGGAATCGCAACATAGCTATATGCGCATGGTCCACAAACTCATCAGTGGATCGAAGAAAGACGGATGATGCCTCGATTCCGTTTCTCATGCGGAACCAGGAGTACTTCGGCTGGAAATGGGCGCGATGGACGGAGATCGGGCGCGCGGTTCTGCAAGACATACCACGGCTTCAACAAGTGGTGGGTGTAACCGGATCTTGCCCGCGGAAACTTGTGAGAAAAGACATGGCTGGGAGTTCTCAGTGGAACAGAAGGATTCTGGGGACGGCTTTCCCAAGCCGGGTTTCGGTGGTCTTCCGCCTGCACGCCTGGCGCACCCCAAGAGGGTGGTTTCGGATGAGGAGCGCCAGTTTGCTCCACACCTCGATCCTATGGAACTGGAAACCTGCAGAGGCCCAGTGCCATGGTGGTTTTTGTGCATAGTTGACTCAGGTGTGGACTGTCAGGCGCAGCCGAAAAGGCGCTTGGCTGGGGGTCTGCCAGATCTCAAGCGACTGAACACTGTGGACAACGCCTGCTCCTGCGCATGCTCCTCCTTTTCCACATTGTGGTCATGGCGGGACACCCGCCTCCCAGACAGAAACTCCACCAGGCGACATCACAGTGGATCCTGGGCCATCCCTCCAACAAACCGACGGCGGTCATGACCAACTTGCTGACTGGAATGGACTTCGGTGTGCTCACCAAAAACACCCTCAAGGGTTCTCGAGGAAGGCCCTTGCCTGCTGGGGCAACGTTGAGATTGCGCAGGCCCTCACGAAGACTTCCAGGTGGCATCATCCCTGGCCCCAGTTTCACTTTGCCACCGGTCCATGGCATGGCTGGGCACTATGTCCTTGACCCCAACGCACAGCAAAACTCTTTGAGTGCAGCTCTCTGTGAGGAAATCGAAGGCACCTTTTTGATGAGCATGGTGCTGGGACCTTCTCCTGGCTAGACCGTCTGCCTTGGTCGACCTCGCCTTTTTTTGTGCAAGCTCGTCTTGGATCATTTTCGTTGGGCTCACAGGCCGAGTGCGCTTGGCAGTTAGCGAACTGGACCACTGTGGCCACGGCTGGGTCGGAGCGTCCTTTCGGCTGCCTCTCTAGTGCACTTGGCCTCGCTCTGTTTAATTTCCACTCACTCCTTGGCTTGTTGCGGTTGCTTGTGTTGACGTTGTTCGCCAAAACGGTGAAAGCATTGGTTCGCGCCATCAAGGGTGCGGGTGCTTAGACTTCACCGTCGGATCAGGTTGGTGTCGATTGGAACCCTAAACGTCGCTTGTTTCCAGTTGGTCTCTTCCGAAACCACCTCGCGGAAGAAAGGAACAGACGATTGACTCGCATGGGATGGACATTATGCAGTTGCCTGCGCAGCGGCGCAATGACCACATTTTGGGGCACGGCCAAGAAGCAGAGCTCGGATCCCTTCGCAAGCTTGCTCAAAGTAGTGAGGCAGAAAACAACATACGCCGCTTCAGTCTAGCGCGAAGAGCTGCATGCTGGACACGGCGACTCAATGCCCAGCTTTTAGTTTGTTGCCCAAGTTCCAGCAATGTGAAGACGTTGGTAAACCTTGGTCATCCAGCCTTGACTTGAGCAAATTGCGACAATGGCAAGCTTTTTGGTTCCCGACCCCAACAAAGCATTGGGACCCGGCCCTTTTTTTGAACTTAAAGCAACACCATTCCCACGCAAGGAAGGAGTTGAGGGAAGGGCGTGCCCTTTCTCTGAAAATTTCATGACTCTTCTCAATGTAGAACTTTCGAAAAGTAAGTTGTGGGGCCCCCCCGCACCTCGTTTCCCCTTGGGGCCTCCCACCTCCCCACTTCCCTTCCCCTTGGAAACGGGTCGAGCGCCGCGCGCCAACGGCGCGCGCCAACGGCGCGCGCCAACGGGCGCCAACGGCGCTGGCCATGCGCGTCCTTCGCCTGTGGCCGGAGGGCACCCAAGAGGCCGCGCCGGCCTGCGCGGTGGGCATCGCCTGGGGCCACAGGGGTTTCGCGGGGGGGGATGGGGCGGGGGATGGGGGGCGGGGGGGCTTTGGCTTGGGGAGGGGAGGGGAGGGAGGGAGCTCAAGGCTTGCTTCTTTCAGACGCACAAAATTCATGAAATTTATGAAGCAAAGACTAAAAGAACCTAGGGCTCCATTGACATCTCGTTTGGCGCTGAAACCTTGGGATGTCCTTAGGGGTTCATTTCGTGTTGCTCTCACGTGAACAGTAGCACTCCTCGTAGTCATGGAAGGATTCGGGTCAGTGGGTCTCAGTGCTTGCTTTTGATAAGCACTATGGAACCCAGAGCCAAGAATATGACTGATAGCTCCCATTGCCGTTTGCAGACTTTGGAATCATCTTGCTTTCTTTGGACGCACCCTTCTAGCGCAGAGGCTTTCTCCCCAAAGAAATTGCATGAATAGAAGCTCGTTGACAGAAAGTGGCCAGCTCAATGTGTTTTGGTTGCTTGAAATGGTCGGCCACGGTAGTTTGGTTGTGCCTATGGGCGCGCCGGTTTTGGTTTGGGTCCCTCCCTGGTCCTTCGGACCGAAGGGGTCAAAGGAGCGGTTCTGTTTGGGTGGGAAAATGGGTGGGTGGGTGGGGGGTAGGGCAAGGGTGGGGTGTGGGGGTAAGGTGATTTTGCGGGTGGTGGTGTGATTTCTTTGGAGCCCCCTCACGTTCTCGAAGAGGAGCTCTGCTTGTCAGCCTTTCAGGTGCAATGGCTTGTTTAGCCATGGGAGAAACCAACTCATACATTCACAGCGCTTCTGAACATTCAAATCCTGTCCCGAACTTCTCCGAGGGTATCTGTTTTCAGGTTGCTTGAGCGAACTCAGCAAGAACAACATCCCTTTTTCGATATGGGTGTGGCTCAAAATGTAAGAGCCAGGCTTACGCTGGTTTGAGTCTTTGGTTGCATTTACCAAGGTGCCACTTTAGTACATGTTCTTGAGCCACAGCCATAAAAGCTCATGCGGGCCACTAAGCCTTCCTCTCAAGCTAAACAGTAGGCCTTGATCCATAAGGCTGTGGGTCAAAACCAATGGATCCCATTTTGGGGTAGGTGCACCACTCATTTTAGAACCTATTTTAGTGGGGATTGGGATGTTCACTGGGGGTGTGAAGTGCCATCGCCACTGGAGGTCTGAGTTGCCGGGGGATGACACCGTCCGTTTGAGGGGTTCATGTTTCAGGCCAAGATCATGCAGCAATATAGCAGGGCTCCTTAAAGATACATTTTGCCCATTTGAAACATGGCTTTTTCCACCAACATAAAGGGAAACCACCATTTATAAGGCAATGTTCAGGTGTATAATGTAAGGATCCCTGTATAGAGAAAAACACAGAATAGTTTGATGTAAGTTCTGGTGGCAATGTGCATACACTACGGAAAACAACTGTGCCCTCCCCCAAACTAACATGGAAGCTCCCGGGATCACTTTCGAAGACTTTGCTCCATTCACAGAGGCCTTATGTGGTTGTCTGAGGGAGTGTAGTGCAGATAGTACAATGGCTCAACATTCTGTGTGCGCTATTTCGCATAGTCTTCGAATCTTTGGTGTGTCAGTATTAGTCTGGAACATTTATCAATCAGGAACAAGGAGCATATTTTGAGAAAGCGCCCTGGTAGCAATGCCTCACTTGTTTGGAGGGTGTGGATATATTGTTCTGTTGCTATTTGGGAGAAACCCCGTTCTTTTTTTTCTCCGACAATCACTTAACTATACTTTATATTTCCCACTATTACTATTTAAACCCCCCTATTAATGAACTGGGGTTTGTGAATCCGAGGTTGCTGTTAATAAGCCGCCTTTCGCCCATAGCTACAATTTCCAACATGATCAAAGACTGATCATGTGAGCGTGGGCAAAGGGCAGCCTTCAAGGGCACCGTCGTCTCTACCGACCCCAGACAAATAAACTCGTCGAAGTCTTAGGGTGCCTCGAAGACTGAATGAACGATTCTATGTTAAATGGGACAAGCCTCCCTTCAAAAAGTTGTAAATCCAGGGGGATCAGCAGTACCCACCAAAAATGGACCGGCCCACCGGAAACTACAAAAGGACATTGGAAGATCACAACAAACCGAGGGAATCGGGAGACCAATGCCGCTCATGGAAACCGAAGGAACGCGGCAAGTGACTGAAGCCGTTTTAGGTGGACCTCCCACTCGTGCCCGGCACCTTCTGCGGATGCCGCCGCCACTACTGCAGGCGCCCGGTGCTGCTTCACCGAATTCCCCCGGTTTGTGGGCGTTGGTGCCGAGGGCCCCGTGGATATGCTTGCTCACTCTGAGGCTTCTCTCTTTCTCCCTTTCTCCCTTTCTCCCTTTCTCCCTTTCTCCCTTTCTCCCTTTCTCCCTTTCTCTCTTTTTCTCTCTGTTTGTTTGTTTGTTTGTTTGTTTGTTTGTTTGTTTGTTTGTTTGTTTGTTTTTTGTTTGTTTGTTTGTTTGTTTGTTTGTCCGTCCGTCCGTCCGTCTGCCTGCCTGTTTGTCTGTCTGTCTGTCTGTCTGTCTGTCTGTCTGTCTGTCTGTCTGTCTGTCTGTCTGTCTGTCTGTCTGTCTATTGGTCTGTCGGTCGGTCGGTCGGTCGGTCGGCCGGTGGTCGGTTGGTCTGTCGGCCTGTCTTTCTGTTCTTTTTCTCCCTCTTTTTCTCCCTCTCCCTCTCTCTCTCTCTCCCTCTCTCTCTCTCTCTCTCTCTCTCTCTCTCTCTCTCTTTCTTTCTCATTTGCTTGTTGCTGATCCCCGTTCTGGGCTTGTCTTGAACGGAAACGAGAGCGAAATTGGGATCTACTCAGACTCAGACATCAAATTCCCGATCAAACATGAGCCTCACCAAAGGGAAGCTCAATCCCAGTTGGCAACTAGAGCGGTTCAGTTTGGCAAAGCCCCGAAGGAGGCAGGGTCTGTCTCCAAGCCTAGAAAGGGTGCCCGAATCCGATATTGACAGCTGGGTTGTAATGTTGATCCTGGATTACTAAGCCTTTGAGAAAGCCCCCAAAAAGTCCACTGGATCTGCAACATGGGCCACTGGGAAGGGGGTGATTGAGCCTGATTTCCTTGTAGAGTTTCAACCTGCGGCGTCACAAGTGACGCCTTTGTTTCCCGCTGGCTACGGTTTGCGCGAGCCTCAGGCCACGCCCACAGGTTCAGCTGTGCGGCTTTGAGAGAGCTTGAGTCCTAAGTAGAAAGCTCCAGCAATTGGTGCCCTTTCTCTCACCCTTTGGTTGGTTGGGATTCGGTTCGGGACCCTACTACCTTTCAACCACAGAAAAGAAGTTGGTTGTTCTAACCTCAAATCTGGACCTAGGTATCTCGGTATCTCTCGTGTTTGGGTTCGCGTCAAGCGGACCTTTGGCTGTCCTGAAGTTGAGTTCGGAGGAATATTTTCGGGACGCCTCCGGGTTGGCCCAGGCAGGTGGCCCTTCGGGTCAAGCTAGCTGGTGAGAGGCGCATGCGAAAATGCACGGAAAGGGGCCCATGGGGGAGGGAGCGAGTGAATGATGTGACATTTTTTTCCAGGCGTCAGGCTTTGATCTTGGCGATGGGAAAGCCAGCTTAAACGGCCAAGCATCAAGCCTTGTTGACAGTGACAGAGCAGCAGCAACAGCGGCAGCAGCAGCAGCAGCAGCAGCAGCAACAACAGCAACAACAGCAAGGTGTCTGGGAATTGTGCTTGCACAGCTTGATCGACAGCTGCGACTGGATTTTTGAGGGAAGCAGGTTGTGCCCCTCAAAGGCGGGGATCATAGGGCCATGGGAATGGGGAGCAAGCCATGGCCGAGAGCCACCTGTTTTATCCAGTTGGTATGAAGCGCATGTAGGGAAATCCATTCGGGCGAAGCCGAGCATCTCAGATTCACAAGGCTTTACTTGGGTTTGTATGGCCCACATAGGCCAACCAGCTGGCCATCTTTGTTCGGTTAGCTATATAAGCTGGTGCTTCCCTCGTGGGACTGCTTGGCTATAGAAGTCTTCCTTTAGGTTTCCCTTTAAGCACACAACAAGGGGTACCCCCAAAACAGACACCCGGTCACCCGGCCCCATTTCTTTGGTTGTTTGCGGGTCTCAATTTCTCAAGAGGCTCACGCCATGGATGGACTGCATGCAGGCCCGACAGGATCTTCGGCGGTGACCAGGAGTTTGCAGCAACTTTGTCATGGGATTCCGGAGAACGGTGCTCAGCAGTTGTTTTCTCCGAACGTGAACCGAAAGAACGGTGCTCAGCAGTTGTTCCGAAAGAACGGTGCTCAGCAGTTGTTTTCCTCCGAACGTGAACCGAAAGAACGGTGCTCAGCAGTTGTTTTCCTCCGAACGTGAACCGAAAGAACGGTGCTCAGCAGTTGTTTTCCTCCGAACGTGAACCGAAAGAACGGTGCTCAGCAGTTGTTTTCCTCCGAACGTTAGCTCCGAACTGGTCTCGAGGAGCTTGCCCCGTAAAAAAAAAAAGAGGGGGGGGGGGCAGAAGGGCCCAAGCCTTTTGGAAAGGACGAGATGGGCTCCGTGACCTTCCGGTCTGAGCAAGCGCTGGAGGCAGCGGTTTCCAGTGTCGCTTTTTTTTTTTTTGCAAAACATGTTTTGGTTCAACAGGATCCCAAAAATCAGCAATCATTCAAGTGTCGCTTCGGGACCCCGAAGTTTGCCACGGACTTGAGTGTATTTCTGCGTCTCTGTGTGTGTTTTCGCGCGCTCCGATTCCGAAGGAGCACATGCCGGGCACGCTCACGGTTACGCGCGTGCTGGAGGTTGCAGAAGGTTAACGGTGAAGACCCAAACAGCGGTATCACAAAGCACAAATCCATCCCAACTCAACTAGAACGCGCAATTAGACCATTCGGCGAAGCTGGCTCGCGCATGTACGCTTGTTTTGTCGACCAGTCCTGGAACACCCGAACAACATGGGCCCAATAAAGACGCGTGTGTGCCAAGGGACATACGACGAGGGAGTCGAATGCTACAAATTCTCATGGCATGAACGAACTCTCATTCGTAGAGGCTCCTTTTGCTGGACTCGTTTTGGTTCGGTATTTTTCTTGGGATTAAGTCACGTGTCCCGATCTGCAAAGGAAGCTACCGCGGGAAAATGGGCCCCACTGTTTTGGGAAGCCATATTGAGCTACGGGGGCGCCATGGGCAGTGGTCCTTGCCGTGGCTTGCCATTGCTATATGCCACAAATGTTTGGAAGCACGGAGCCCGGGGGGAAATCCCTGAAACCATGGGTCAACGGCTGGTTCCCGTTGATTTTCTTCGTTCCGGTGGGTCGTTTCGGTGGTTTGGTTTGGTAACGGGGGCGTTTCCACCGGAACGCGCCCAAAGCCGTGAACTCCAAGCCGCGTGCGTCGGTCGCAGGTGGACCTGGACGGCTCCCGCAAGCTCCGCTTCGAGGCGGGGGGATTTCGACGAGCGGATTTTGGGAGCCAGCCGGTGGGCTGATGGTGCGGTCAGAGTTTCGGGGGTGGTGTTTTGAGGGTGCCCTGATGTTTTTTTTTTTTTTTTTTTTTTTGGGGGGGGGGTAGGTTTCAGAGACCAAAGGGGATTCTTGTGGGGGTTTTTCGGTTTTGACAGAGACCCTTTTGGGGTGAGGACCCTCGAATATTTGGAGGCAAACCCATCTTGCCGACGTCGCTGAGGATTTTCTGTGTGAAACCACTGCTTGGTGGTGGCAGCCCGTCGAAATTCGCACGACAAAGAAACAAAGAGGTTTCTTTGGGGGATCCCCGAAAAATGGTGGCCTTCCTTCTATTTTCCTCTTGCAACCAACCAACAAGGATTTCCCTAAAAAAGAAACTACTGTAAGTATTTCATGAAGGGGATCCCTTGAAATGCTTGGTTTCCTTTTCAGGCCTTTTCACCTTCCAAAGCAGCAACACGGTTTTCAAACCCATTGGTTCTTTTTACAGCGCAAGATCCCGGAGGGTTTCAGATTTCCTAAGATGTCTTCCACTAGCCCAGGGGTATACTGGGGGTAGCGGTTTGAGTCCGAGATTCAGCAAAGTGCCCCTAGGCTTTCATCTCTATTTGGTTGGATGATGCCATCCGCGGAGAGTGCTTTGCGTGGCAGATGGGTTGCTTGCGCCCGGAAAACAACCCTGAAGCTGCCGGACTTGACTCCTTGCGCGCCCAAGAAGCACGAGAGGCCGGTTGCTCCGTGTTTTTTTTGTTGGTATCTTTGCTCGGTACCTCTCAGGCGATTTTTCCAGCTGAAAGCTGGGTCAATAGGCCCAGATAGGCTCCTTCGGACTCCGTCGGGGTGGCGTGGGGCAGCTTTCAGGGAGGGTTGTTGGGGATACCACCTGAGTCACAATCAAAACCCGGGTAGATGAAGGTTGGTAAGGGACAATCCCAACCATAAATAGCTGCGGATATCCAGCTTCTTACTTCCTTACATGGTTCTGGGATTACGACCATTTTAGTACCGGGTTTTGAGTTTATGGCTCAAATGGGAATGGGTCGGAATGGGTGAAAATTGATCAAAGGATATGATCAAAGGATATGGAGTCCTCTTTTGGAGCAACTCTGGGCGACTTTGGTTTCTTAGCAAAAGGGAAGCCTCGAAGCCGCTACCGCAGCGGAGCTGAGGTCCTGGATGAAGACCAGCAGGTTTTGGCCTTTGCGGAGATCGAGGCCAAGGCTAGGGGGGGGAAGAAGAAGGAGTAGGAGGAGGAGGAGGAGGAGGAGGAGGAGGAGGAGGAGGAGAAGAAGAGGAGCAGCTAAACCCTTTCCGCAGCTTTGGCAGTCCATTCTGCCAATTTGCCCCCATCCGAGCCGGAGAGTGTAAGCCATGCCGGAACGGATCCCCAAAGGGTCATGGGAAGCAACGCGGGGCAGGCGACGACCTTCGAAAGCATGGCTGTGGCCAAAAATAGGTACCCCAAATGGACCCTAGGTGGAAACATGGACACCTGCGGTCCACGTGGTTTTTCATTTTGACCCATACGAAAGCTTGGGGCAGGGACCGTTTCCACTCCTCCGAGCCACTGCTCCATGTTTATATAGTATGTATACACAATACATATATGTATATATATATACATATTAATATATATATATATATAAATATATATATATATATACACATGTAGACACACATGTAGGATATGGCTGAACAGAGGTTATATGGCTCTGTGTCAAGACTATTGGCGCTTTCGACTGCCTTAAGTTGGGACCAGTAAAAAATGTGTCCGATTGGGGAGAGGACTCAAAGGGCAAATGGTGAACCACACTCGCTCAGGGAAACCTCAATGCTTTTCCCGGCTTCCTCCGTTCCATCTGCGTTCATTGGGTGCAAAGGTTCCGGCGAACCAATCCCTTGCTTAGATCTATCTCGAAGGCGCCTATGTGGATGTCTCGAAGGAAGCCGATGTCCGAGGGTCCCATTTCAAGCACCATGTGGGCGGTTTTGAAACAAAAACTCCACAGGGACTTGGGGTCCAAATCCGATGGACGAAATCATTTGCACCACCGTTCAGCATGCCAGGAATGATGATTTCCCTTCAAGTACCAACAAGCGTTCTGGGAACACAAACATAGATTTGAAGTGGTGCGAAATAAAGTTGCACAATCATCCACAGTAGTATTCCAAGGGACACTTCCCCATTCTTTCCAGGGATCCTTCTTTCAGAACCTCAGGGGAAACAGCTGGTTTTTGAAAAGAACGATGGTTGAAAGGAATGGTTGGAATGAACCCCTCGAAGTATGGCACTTCAGGACCTCGCGCGGAAGGCGCGCTGGCGCCTGCTGCTAAGCGACCCCAGCACCTCAGAGGCCGGAAGGAGGTCCCGATTTTGGGTGGGACAAAATCCCCAGCTCCCCCCACTTAGCACCGGTGGATAGGTGATTCATCCTCCAACAAATGTAGCACCTGTGGGAAGGTACCTGGAAGATCAGTTTCCTCTTAAAGGAACCCTCTATGAGGTGCTATGTTAGTGGAACGAGGGTAATTCATCCCATTTGTTCTACGGTTTCCATTTATCCCAACTAGTTTCACCTGGTTTCATCCGTAACTGGTGCGATCCGCGTGGACTTTGTTCATTTGTATGGTCAACTTGGGTGTCTTCCAAGTTGATGCCCAAAAGTCCTTCTCCAAAAAAGGAATTCCTCACCAAAAAAGAAACCGCCTTTCAAAGGTTTCTGCGATGCACCCAAGATCCAATCGCACCGCAGCTGATGTTCACTTTTGAACAGGCGCACACAAGTGAGGTGGTCCTTACCACCGGACTGCCATGCTCGCTGAGCACTCTACTGCCTTGGCAAAAGGGGCCCCTCCGGAGCCGATACATCACAGGTCCCATGCATGGTGGAACTGTTCAAAGGGCCAGGTGTCAGGTGGCCATGCAGACATGTGTTCATGACTGAGGTCATCAACTGACCTTACAGAATTGCACGGATACAAAACTCCTTTCAGTTGATGACCGCTCTCAAAGTCCTCGATGGTCTTCACAGCAGACCGGCCTTGTTCATGACTCCGGCGGGCTGACGTAAAGCTCTTGTCGTAGGCGATTGCCCATCCGAAGTCCTAACCGACAGTCTTGCTTCTTCTTGGTGAAGGCATCGCCTAGATCATAGCCGCTGGCAACCCAGCGTAACTCGGCGAGAGTCCTGTGCAATGACTCTCTCAACTGCAGAGCTTGAAGAGCGGACCTGGCGTTGCTGAGTCCCAACATCGGAGACTCATTGTACATCACGGCGTCAAAGCCGCCCTTGGAATCTGTAGCCAGGATGCCCTTGACATTGCGCGAGAGCCTTTCGGCCCATGCTACTCGATCTTCTTCAGGAGGAAGATCTTGACCCGCTCCATTCATCTCGCTCCACAAGACGCGGATCCGAAAGTTTTGGTCCTCGCCTTCCAGAACTGCTTGAACTTCAGCATCATTGGAGCTGATGGCTTTCCTTCTCAACTTCCAGCTGCGCCAACAAAGTGGTGCCATGAATGTGACCTTGCCCTCGACGGCTTGTGGTCCAGATGCGGTGGACAGCAGTCCTCCAGTGGAGTCGAGGTTCTCACGATTGGCGTGTGCCTGGTCGCAGAAGGTGATGAAAACCAGGTCTCTCCAGGAGCTGACGCCATCTGGCTCCTGAATCGCAGCGAGTAGTACTGCTTGCGAACTTCACCAATCATTTGTTGCAGTTCACGAGCAACTTGCATGTTGCGCTTGGTGGTGATCTCCGAGGCGATGAGGTTGCATCGAGCACATAGCTGTGGTTGTGTCTGTAGCGCTAGCCATTGCAGACTGCCCCAGGTGGCGCGACATGCGGCTATTTCTTCTGCGGTGAGCTGTGCCTGTTCTTGACGAAGACGATCAGGAGCGATGTGCACATCGATGAGCGTCTCGATGTAGCGGTCCTGATTTACCTGAACTTCGACTCGCCCTTGACCATCTATTGTTGTGGTGAGGTCGGTACCAGCGTGCCTGTAGTTGCCACGCTTCGCAGTACCCCACTCATAGAGGTTGTCGATGAGTCGACAGATTTCCAGCCACTCATCGGAGTTGCGGTCACCACAGCGATGAAAGTCATCCACGTGACCGCCCATCATGCCCAAGGTGCGAAAGACGCTGTGCTCGTCCTTGTCAACTTTAGACTGCCAGATCCAAATACATCTTTCTCCCACAAGTGGTTTGCCGCCTATGGACGAGAGGCGACGATGTAGGTCTAGCCATAGCCCACGAGGTGCTGTGGTGCTGCCGTAGATGTTTTTCAGGATCTTCATGATGTCGGTCCGAGGCCTAGTGATTCTCGAAGCTCGGAGACACCGCGTGTCCACAGATTCTGGTCGGCCTCGGTGGGTTGTGTTTGCAGGAACGGCGTGGCCAGGTCTAAGCCTTCCAAAGTCCAGTTGTGAGTGCAGGCCATCATGTACAGCAAGTTGCGTCCCAAGCTAGACTGCACAGGACTTGCGGTCTTGAACTCTGGCCGGAGTAGGTCGGGATGCTCATAGCCCAGAAGCACAATGCGTGCTTTGGCCTTGCGTATTCCATCCTTGGTGTAGGTGGACTTGACGTTGGAGACGGCTTCCTCCTTGGCCTCCTTGATGTCCTCGGGAGGAGTTGGTTTCCAGGTTAATACCCAACGAGCTCGCATGATTCGGCCCTGACCAAAAGCTTCTCGAACTTCCACGGCTGCTGCTTTGATGAAGCTGCTGACTTCTTTGGTCTTGGCGCGATTGAAGAGTTCCTTGAGGTCGTTGGTCAGCCTGGAGTAGACTACTTTGGAGTCTCGCATTTTCTTCACAAGGTAGGAAGACGCATCTCTCTGGATATTCTTCTGTTGACGGTTTGAGAGCTCTGACACGTCCAGATCCATCTCAATGGTCATCGTGTCGGAGGACGCCATCAGAAGAGCATGTTGATCTCCTTGTTGGAGATGTAGATCTTCCAACCATCTGAGGTCATAGGAGTGCTGGTCGTGCATGAGGTCATCCTGCCCATCAAGCCGAGCCTTCTTGGAGTCAGGTTCATAGACGTTGACGTCGGCTGCATCGCGTGATGGTCCAGATGAGGATGCCGCGGGTGCTGACGCTGACCCAGGCTCATTGGTGACATCTTCCACCTCCGGGGTGTCCATGGAGGTGTCGTCAGGTGTTGGAGGTGCCGGTGGCTTCGTTTTCGTCCGGAGCCTCCTCGGAGGTCTATATGTGGTGCTGCTGTTTGGCTGATCAGGGAGATCAGGTTGTTCACGTTCATCAGGTCCTGGTTCTTCTTGACTGATGTCAATGAACTCTTTCTTCGGCAGGAGGTCCGATAGAGATCTCCATTTGGAGATGTCTTCCTTGCTGTTGATCTCGAACTGGGTCTGCTCTAGGGAGGTTGTCGGCCGTACAGAGTGAACACTGCAGCGAAGGAGTTGGTTCTGTAGAAGGACCCAAACCACGTGACGACGGTCATCAGTGTGATGCTGATGTGGTAGTACTTCATGAAACACCACCCTACCAGGCCCAATCCAATGCGGTTTGCCTGATTTCTTGGCGCCGCCGCGTTTGCCCTGGTAGATGTGTGAAGGCCATTGCTTGCGCCAGACCATCACAAGCTGCATGGGGTGGAAAGTCCGTAAGGGTTGTCTGACGGTGGAGTTGCCGAGCTTGCTCAACACGCGTAGAGCTCTGGTCCGGCGAGCAACTTCTTCAGCGGCTTGTCGACGTTGAACCAATCTGGCAAAGTCATCGGATGGTGACTCAGGCAGTGAGGCGAAGGTCCGTGTCTCTTCATCGGTGATGACATAGTCCTTGCCGTAGCACCACTGGAAGGAGGAGTAACCCTTGACATACTCAGTGGAGTTGAGGGCCGCTACCGTGAGATGTAGAGTGATGACAGGGTCCTGAGTTGGACTGCCCAGTTGGATGGCACTGGCAGTCATCTTGACATCTTTCATGGCTGCTTCAATTTGTCCATGGGCCCAGGACTCCTTCTCGGCGGGAGGCGCTAGTTGAACACCGATGTCAGACAAGAAGCTTGACATGTCCCGCGAGGTCAAGGTGATGCCATTGTCGGGGATGACGATCTCCGGTTTGGGCTTGTCTGCTAGCCATCGTTCCGACAAACCACGGATGACATCCGAAGAGTTTTCACTCTGCAATTCCGTGACCGGATAGCACTTGATGATGTAGATCGCACGAAGCCGAGTCGCCAGGTCCATGATGAGCATGAACTTGAGCTTGAGCTTCGTGTTGGGAATCACCCACTCACTGACGTCCAGTCCAATGGCTTGCCAGGCGTGGTAGAGTTGATGTGTAGCCGCTGGTGGCACCAATCCTGATGAGGAACCACCAGGCCGAAGAGCATCACAGAATGCACACTTGAAGTTTCGTGCCATCTCTATTTTCCACTCGGGTAGCCGAGCATCTCGCAGGATGTGGACTAGGTTGCGATTGGTCGGATGACCGGCTGCACGGTGGTACTTGTTGAGCTTGGCCTCCCATTGGCGTCGTATTGCTGGGGTGACATCTGGATCATCCAGTGCCGCTACCGCGGGTGCTGGTGGGGGTAGTACATGAGGTGGTGCAGGCGGTAAAGGTGCAGGAGCTGGTGGTACATGAGGTACTTCATTGACAGCCATGACATCTGAGCTGACAGCTGATGGATTCGGTCGTTGTGGAGGTCCTCAACATGTTGGGACGAGAGTGTTCTGTGGCAGAGCTTGGGATGTAGATGCCAGATTCGGTTCCCGTCCAGGTGGTAGTGCTGGAGGCCCTCCATCACGATATGGATTTGCATCGTCGGGCAGTTGTCGACGCACCCAATTAGAGTCCTCATCTTCGAACTCGTTGACGTGGAGGTCATGACAGGCAGTGGCGTACTTGATGTGGCGCAGAGGTACCAATTCCCGAAGCCAGTGGCGAACGATGGGCGTCACCATGTTGAGCGGGTAGTAGGCAGTTCGGGCCGTTTCTGCGCCTTCTATCTTGGCATGCTGATGATTGCCAGTGCAGACCTTGGACTTGAAGAGCTGGTGGAACTTCTCATCATTGGTACGGATGAGCCACTTCTTGTGAAGCAACTGAGAGCCGTCCTTGTTGGTCATGCCGTAGCGACAGCCGTCCACACGACATGGAAGCCAATCATGACCAAGTCGATGTAGACCCTCGCGTAGCTGAAGTACAGGCTGTTGGTTCCACCCTGAACACGGGTGTGTCCACTCCCAGTAGATGTCCAGGTCTGGGTCTGCAGTGAGAGCGTCCAGGATGAAGCTCTTGGCGTTGTGCAGCATGCGTCGCTCCTTGCGCCGGGCAGTCTCAAGGACTTCCCTACGCTCGGGAGTGTTGTAGTTGAGGTTGGCAAACTGGCACCATTTGGTACAGGGTAGTGATAGCCAGATCTTGCGAGGGCGCCGCTGTTGTTGTAGAGCTGTCATCTTGACCCAGGTGTCCTTGTGATAGATGTCGAAGCCGTTCTGGTAGTTGAAGCGATGCGCAGGTAGACCTTGCCGCTGGGCTTCCGAGGTGAGCCATGAGGTCTCAGAGCATGCGACCTCCCAAAGGAAGTCTCGCCCATCCAGTACAAGCTCAGCAGAGCTGTTCACGACGTTGGTGGTCATGAGGGTCATGAGCTGCACCAAATGAAGTCCAGCATGTTGAGGGAGACGTCTTACTGGATCTCGCTGTTGATTTCCGACACGGTCTGCTCCTGCGCGGCCTTGCGGCTGAGGATCATGTTCATGAGTTCCATCTTCTCCGCATCGGTGAGGTGTTTCTCGAGATCCTGCACGGCTTGACTTGTGGAGGACGTTGTGACCGCCTCCCAGCTGCCCTCGGACAAAGCTCCCTTGTTGGACTGTGGGTATGCCTTTGTCTTCGCCTTGGCCTTGGCAGCTGGCTTTTCCGACTGAGAGGTCTGCTCCCGGGATCGCTTGACCGTCTCGATCAGGTTGAAGAGCTTCTCCTCGGCGTCGATCTTCTCCTGCGTGGCCAGGCAGATCGCCGCTGAGGGGCGCACGTTGTTCATGAGGTGCTGGAGCTCCTTCAACATTCTGGAGACCATGCCGGGGTTGGTGCACATCGTGGAGTTGCCTGGACTTCCCCGCCTGGGCACATACTTCAGGCGAAGGTTATCCCTTGGATCCATGGTCAGCTCCCGACTGAAGTCGAAGGGTTGCGGCGTGGACTTGCCCTTGGTGCTGGCCTGCTGATTGTGGACTTCTCGGTCTCCTCGGTCACGTGTGACATCGGAGGCTGCGACATGATCACTGGAGTGAGCTCGCGGATGAGACGCGATGGGGGCAAACGACTTGCTTGTCGCGACCATTTGAGCAGAAGCTCTACGAAGTCGCTGCATCAGATTCCACGTTCTCTCATCAGGTGGCTCATGAGTGAACGTGTCGGCATCATGATCTTGACTGTCCAGTTGAAAGTGTACGGGGTGGAACTCAAGCACTTGGGATTCATTGGGAGCTGATTGACGAGGAGGAGTCACACGAACACGGACATGACCTTGTGTGTTGGAGTTACCCGCAGTCAAGAAACGCCGTATGTCAAACACATAGTGGCCCTTGTGGTTCTTCCGAAGGAGGCACGGCTGTGGACTGCTTTCCAAACCATTGAGGGTCATGCCGGTGGTGAAGTCAATCATCATAGCTGCCCCTTGAGGTCCCAAATGATCCATACCCACCAGAATCGGCACAAGCGTGGACTTGTTGAAACCGGCCTGATAGAACTCGGAGGGATTCGGGAGTGCAAAGACCTTGAATTGACGTGGGGTTCCCGACAGGTTGCTCTTGAGGGTGACCTGGTACAGGGCTTGTCCCCACTTCCCGTTCCCATAGCGAAAATACGGGCGAGCAGACTGATCAAGTTCGATCACAGCGGCGTGGTCCTGTGCCACAATGGCTTGGATCAGTCCTTTGACTGACGCCTCTGGCCCGGCTGATGCCGTGGCGCCACAATCTACCATACCTTCAAAATCGCCACAGGTGGAAGGAGTGATGAGGGGCTGGCGCTCCAGGTTGCTTTGATGCATATCCAGGCCAAGCAGTTCCGAGGCGTAGGAGTTGACAAACTGCCTGGTTGGCTGTTGACCATAGCCTTTACCGGTGTGCCATGGACGAGACTTGCCCTTGACGTACATGGCATCGTACCCATCGTCCAGGAAGTAGGCAGACTTGCCCTTGCCCTTCTTCCCCTTGTGGCTCTTGCCATACTGGTAGAAGTCCTCATAGTACGGGTCCATGAGGAAGTTGGATTTGCCCTTGGTCCCCTTGGGGTGTGAAGGATGACGGCGATCAGGATAGTCTCGAGCATAGTGATCACCTCCACAGTTGAAACACTTGATGGTCTTGGACTTGCCCTTACCAAAACCGCGGTCACGATGGAGTGCTGCTGTGGCTTGCTTGGCTTGTGACCACGTGCGAGTGGCTTCTTGAGCGAGCTGCTCAGCAACCTGTTCGGCTTGAAGGGCTTCTTGAAGTTTGCCGTCAAGCTCGGTATCCGCAGGTGCACTTTGGTCGGTGTGTACATCACCGTCCCAAGCCATCGCATCTGAAGAGGGCATATCGTCCTCGGCAAACCAATCTTGATGCCAATCAGACGGCCACCAGGCTTCACCGCTGTTTCCTGAATTCCAGCTGGACTCGGGGGCATACATGTCTGATTGTTCCTGAACATGCATCAAATGTGCAGGTCCGGATTGGTTGTGCCGTTGACCCATGAACTGATCATCCCAGAGGGTTTGAAGTGCACGGCTGATGGACTCATAGTCCATGCGATTGTGTGTGGTTGCCAGGATGTCCCTCTTCTCGTCGTTGTTGAGCGAGGCGGCCTGTAAGAGACGCCAACCACGAAGGACACCCATAATGAAACTGTCCGCCAGGCCCATCTCATCGAGCACAGGATCCGAGCATGGCTCAGCAGGCTCGATGGGTGTCGGCGCTGGTGTGAAAGGTCGGTTCTCGCGTGAGACTGTTGCTGCACGTGTGGGAGAGGCACCTGGTCCTGCATCTCTTGAATCACCGGTGCCCTGATCACCGGACGTGTCAGCGGCAGTTTCATCCGGTTGAGCATCAGGTTCATCGGGATCGACCTGATCCTCAATCGGATACGACCATTCCTGCCAGGACCAGTCCCATTCGTCCTCACCGGAAGGAATGCCGAAGTCCTTGTTTTCCTGACGAATACCCTGACGCTCCTCGTAGAGCCTGAGGAGTGCCTCAGAAAACTCGGCATACCCCAAGGTGAGGAACGAACTCATGTTCTCTTGCGGGGGCCGCCGGAATGCAAAATACTGTGCACAGATCGCGGCCGTGTTCGGTAGGCTCTGTCTGACCAAGGGTGAACCTGCTAGTCGGCGAAGCAGATCTCGGGTACCATTGTGACTGTCGAAGCAAGCGAGAGGCCAGCTCATTGCAAGCAATCTCGCTGGACCAGACAGCCGTCCTACGAGCTTCGTTGCGCAGTAGCGTCGCTTGTGAGTGGGCACACTCTGAACCCACCAGGCTACTTCCCTGGTGTACTTCCGCCATGTCCTCGCCTGTCCATCCCAACTAGGGACGTGTCCACTGTCCCGGTCCGCCATGGAGACGATGATGCGGCTCAACTGTCGCTCTCAACTTTGCTAAGCAAGGGGTTCTCCAGGCAGGCGCGGTGGAAAAAGGGGTGTGGCTGCTGTTGCAGAAAAGGATAAAACTGTACTGTCACCACTGTAGGCAACTGTTGGTGTCAAAGGCGAAGGTGTAGCGGCAAAAGCCTGTGTCCCTGGCCGTGTCCTGCTCCGCTGCCAATGCGATGCACCCAAGATCCAATCGCACCGCAGCTGATGTTCACTTTTGAACAGGCGCACACAAGTGAGGTGGTCCGTACCACCGGACTGCCATGCTCGCTGAGCACCCTACTGCCTTGGCAAAAGGGGCCCCTCCGGAGCCGATACATCACAGGTCCCATGCATGGTGGAACTGTTCAAAGGGCCAGGTGTCAGGTGGCCATGCAGACATGTGTTCATGACTGAGGTCATCAACTGACCTTACAGAATTGCAGTTTCATTATACACAAATCAACATTGCAAGTGTTGGCCATATTGACAACTTGCTACAGCTGATGTGGAGTATCATTGATGCCTCTTTTGTCGAACGATGTGTAGTCACGGCTTGCGGCGGTGAATATACCATGTACTGAAACCGTGGCTAAATTCTCAACCCAAATATCACACATGCTTTGGGATGGTAGAAGCCTCAAATGTGCATGTTGAGAACGCTTGCTCCATTAATTGAAATACCTGACAGCAAGCCGAAACGCGGTTTTCACACACACACACTACTCTTCGGAGAGGACTCCTGCCCAGCAGCTTTTGCTGATTCTGTGAGGAAGGCAATGTGACAGGCGTGTTTTGTTCAAACCAACGATCCTTCCAGGGCTCCCCCTTTCAATTTTCCAGCAACTGCATGCGTGAGCGAAGCACTTTGGTCGCTAGCCTACGTGGCGGGCAATATGTTGGACTGTCAAATTCTAGGAACCACACCTTCTGGAAACACCCCTCTGTTCTAGGAGCCACTCCCATTTTAGGAAACACACCAATTTTTAGAACCACATCAATATTCGGTAACAACCAATTTTGATGAAACAAAAACAACCATTTTGCCAACATCCCTATTCTAGGAAACCATTGATTGAAAACAGCTTAAATTTTGAGAGCAGCGAACTTTTGGGCAACACAGCAATTCGTTTCGGAAGCGCCCCAAATTTAGGAACCACAACGACTTTAGGAACCATCCCGAACCTTAGGAGACGCCCGAAGCTTCTCAAAAGGCCCGTTTTTGTTGCAAATTACAGGGGAACCAACAGGAAGCCGTTCCGATTTTTGTGACCAATTCCATTTCTTGTCGAACTTTACAGGGAAGCGTTGGGTGTTCCCCCCCATTCTGGAGAGGAACACCCTTGCCATTTTGGAGATCTTTGCCTTTGGACACCTAGCCAAGGCTCATGTGGCCATGGTGAATTCACCTATCCCAAAATGGGGATTTCATTGGCTTTGACCCACAAACCAAGTGGTTTCTGGGTTGAACTTCATTCCTTCCAGGATGGACTCCTTAGAACATATGAAGAACTCAGTCCATGCGCCGCAGGCGGTGTACGGCACCTCCACGCCCGCCTCAGTGAGCACGGACCGGGAGGCGCCCCCGGCGGTGCGGCGGCCCTCTTTTTTGCTGCTGCGCACGGAGGCGATTTTGGCGGGCGAGGTCGCTTGGGGGGGTTGGGGGGTTTGGGGGGTTTGGGGTGGGGGGCAATTCCCTGATGTTTGGGGGGGGGGGGGGTGAGGGTGAGGGGGAGGGGGGGGTGAGGGGGAGGGGGGGGGGGTGAGGGGGAGGGGGCGATTCCCTGATTGCTGGTTTGGTTTGGGGAATGAAGGCAATCCCTTCCCCTCAATGCTTTTTTTGGCCCGGGAAAAAATTGGGATTTTCAAAAGTCGGTTTTAGTATTAGAGGACTGCTTAGCATTAGGGAGAAGCGATTAACTTGCCCTTTGGTTTCTTTGGAAAGCACCAGGGGCATTTTTTTTTTGGGGGGGGCGGGTCAAACCTGATTCCCGCGTTTGGGAACTATGGGGAGCTGCCCCCAACATGGAAGGGGGGGTCTTTTTTTTGAAGACAAAGCCAAGTGGGTCAAGATGACCAAGGATCTCCAAGCATGTCAGAACCGGGTCTGGAAGATGATGAACGAGAATGGAAAGACAAGTTTTATCTCGGTAGGATGATAGAGTGTATGTTCATTAAAATGGATGTGATGCGTTTTGAGAAGGTCTTCAAGATTGCAGAGGTTTTTCAACATGCCACTGTTTAGGGCCATTCTCCGAAATGTTACTTTCATGGATCCAGATCGCGAAGGGCGGGGGAGAGAATTGGCTAGTTTCAATAGGGGACCCTTTCCCAACATGAACAGCGGATGTAAGTCCCCCCCCCATACTGTGGATGGTTTCGAATCCGTTCGCACCACTTTGAATGTATGGTTGAAACCATAGCATTTATTGGTATTTCTGCGTTTCAGGGTTTCTTAGGCGGTGCCGGGTTTAGTCCATCCACAGTAGTGATGCTCATCAAAGGGGCCCAACAACAAAAAAATATCGGCTCAATGTTAACCCTCGCGTCAAAAATCCTGGAGACTTGGAATCTTGGACCCGATCGTGCGGTTCGGCCGAGGGGGTGTCCTCATTTGTCAGTTCCTTCCTACCTGCTTGGCCTGTGTATCGGTTTTCCGCTTGCTGGAGGGGGGTGTTCTCAGTTGGTCCCTGGTGCTGACAACCCACTGTGCCCCTTCCGTGCCCCCAGTGTTACTCCTTCTGGATTTTCTAAGTCTAGCCTGGCGCCTGGGTGAAGTACATGACAGCGTTTTCTAGCATCTGTTTCGGATATGTGCAATCTTGCGCTGTTCTCATGCTGCGGGTTTCTGAAGAAGCCAACACACATCCTCAGACAGCAAACATGTTGGGAAAAGTTTTCTTGGTGATGTCGAGCATCGTTTTGAAAAGGCACACATACAGTTTAACATGGATACTGTATTCGAGTTGAAATAATTTTGAATAAACCCAAACCTTTGGCTGGATTTTGTCCTTAGCAAAGTCTAGCTAAACTCTAATTGAATTGTAAAGTTATACTTGGCAAGGATTTTAATCAGAATTCTTAATCTGAAATAGACTTTCCACTAGGATTTCAAACAAGTAGTTCATCATCAAGTTGTATTTAGATTCTTTCCAATTGAATTTTTGGAGTGGCCGTTGGTGGAGATGAAATTAGTATAAAACACGCTGCACCACACAGTTTTTTTTCTCGGTGTTTCCTGACCAAAGAACAGTGCTGGGGGCTAGGAAAAAGCACAATCTTTGGACCTCTGATTTCTCTTCTTGTGCCATTCTACTTAATATCTTTATCATCAAATTCGACTCAGTTTGTAAAAGGACAGGATCCAATCATAATTTCTATTTTAAATTAGATAAATACAACTTAAGTGATCATTACTCTGTTTCAAATTGCGGTTTACCCAGGATGTCCCTTCCAATAGACTTGTCTTTGCACATCAATTCATGTTGAAACCCAATTTCTTCAAACAGAGCTGAGCTCAACAGAAGCAAAGCAAGTGCAACCAGCAGACACAGACCTGCAGCAGAACAGAAAGGCAAGAAGTGCGTTCCAGTCCCAGTTTTGTTGAAGGTTCTCTTTCCAGGCAGCAAAAGTTTGGGAAAGGGAAACAAGTTCAAGACTTTAAGAAAGCAGACCCCCCAACAGAAAGGGAAAGCAACACCAAAAGGTTTGGGATCCGATCTTCCGACGCCGCGCTTCTCACCATGTGGAGAAGGTCTGAGCTGAAGACCGCCAGGAGAGTGGGCCTCGTGCACGCGCGAGCACGGAGGTGGAAGCTGGGGCGGGTGGAGTCCCTTTTTAATGATGTGCCCTCCCCTCCATGTTGCCATGGAATCTGACGTTTAGGGGTCCTGGAGGACGACTTTGTCCTTTTCAATGGTCATGTTTGGAGAGGAGGGTAATCTTTGATGTTCATTTTGAAGAGTTTGAGATTGAGTTCTCGCAGGTGTCCAATCGTTGGGACCCTGTGAACTGCTTTGCAAACGCGGAGCTCCAGAGAAACCAGCCGGTTTCTGGTGTTGCCTTGCTCGGGACATGACAACGAAACACGAGCTTCCTGTGCCCTCGAACCAGAGCTGGTCTTCGCTCTATTTGGCTGTGGGTCAAAACCAATGGTACCATTTTGGGGTAGGTGCACCACCCATTTTAGTGGGATGTTCACTGGAGGTACGATTTTGATTTTGACCATGGCCATTTGGAACACCTGTTGCAACACGGTGTCCTTGGAAAGCCCTTGCTTTTGCTTTTGATCCGGATTGGGCTTTCACGCGGGCTCCGTTTGGAAAGCATCCCGACAGGCAGCTCATCTTTCCTATTACTAGACACACACACACACAGCTCGCTTGCCGGAGAGCAATATTTCACAGAGAGTATGGGCCAGTCCGTGCGTGCGCGGTTGTTTTTGGATTGTGTTTTTTGCTCCCTCCCTCCCTTCCTTCCTTCATTCTTTCTTCTTTCTTTCTTCCTTCTTTTCTCTTTCTCTTTCGCTGCTTCTTTCGTTATTTGTTTTCGCGTGCATATCACTCTCTCTCTCTCTCTATTGCTCTCTCCCTGTCTCTTGCCTTCTTCTTCGTTTGTTTCATTGGGCCTAGTAAAGCTAAATTTGGCAGCATTTACTTTGCACAACTTGATGCGGAACAAGCTCTTGCTTGCCCTTCACTTGGCGACCAGCAATCGTTGCTTGCTGGGTTTTTTTGGTGCGGCGTGGTTCTGTTTCTTTCGGTTTGGTTGGTTCGCTTATAGGTTTCTTGGCTTGTTGGCTCGTGTTTCGGCGAGGCAGATGCGGTGCCACGTGCCAGAGAGGTGCGGAGAGAGACTTTCGACTTTCGCGCGTTGCACTTTCCGCTCACGGTTTTTTTGTGTGCCGGTGAAATAGGGGGCCCGAAAAAATGATAATGGTGGGATTCCCTCGTGTTTCCCTTTTTTTACCAGCCCCTGAAAGGGTACCCTTTCACAAAAAGACACACCCGGTTGTTGCTTTAGACAGCAAATAGTCCTCACAAGAGCCCGAAGAATTGGACTTACCCACTTGTTTTTTTTTGTTTGGTTTATTCGAGCACGGCCCAGGTGGAAAACAAGGGTGGTGCCCCCTTGGTTTTCAGCCTCACCTTTTGAACGTCCAGCTGGTGAGTTTTCTTTTGTCCATGTCATCACGTCGCGATGTCCTCGTGGTTTCTTGGCGATTTCGCGATCTTTCCACGCGGCTTGGTGTCGCTTTATAACATGGAACTCCCAAACATGGAACCCCCCATCCCTTTGACATGGAACCCCAAAAAGCCACTCTCGCATTTTTTCTGTTTTTCCCCCCTTTAAACAGAACCATCCAAAAAGGGACGTTCTCTTAATTATATTATGTTTTTTTGATAATTCAACATATGATATTATATGATTAGATATATATATATATATGAAGATATACCATATTGTATTAATCTTGTTATGGACAATGTATCAACTTAATTTCATTAAAAAAAAACATACAATAAATATGTCATATGAAGACATTACACTAATTGAAGTAAATGAGTACATTATAAACATTAAATGTAACAATGCATTTTGTTGGGATTATTATGGTGCATTAGGTTATACTATACTGGTCTGTTGTTATTCAAGATTTGATAAATGTTACTTTGTAATAATATATAATCACTTATTATAGGCATTATAATTTTCATTGTTTAATTTAATGTTAAAGTTATCTATTTTATTATAATCTAAATCATATATGCTACCATAATTATGTAGTAATAATCTTATTGGATAATATATTGAATAATCGTCTTGATATTTAATTGTATATGTTATGATATTATTATGATTATTTAAATATTCTTTATAAATGGCTTGCTCAAAATTAGTTATAATTATATCAGCTTTAATTGATGATATAATATAACTTTTATGTTCAACTTTATTATTTAAACTTTCATTAATATAATTAGAATCATTCTCATTAATTAATCCTACTAATTCAAATATTGTTGTAATTATCTATTGGATTTTCTGAATCAACCATTTTGTTGTACGATTATATGCATATTCTATTAAATTTAATTATTCATGAATATGCCTGTATTTTGAACAACAAATCTTCATAATTAATATAATGATAACTACTTGATATAATTTTCATTAGTGAACACATCATTCAACACATTCCTTTTTTATTATTATAATTAAACAACTATATATATATATATACACAGTATAATACAAATTATTTCGTTATTAAATTTACGATTCATACATAATTCATTAGCATAATTATAAATTTTATTAGGCGTTTTTTGCTAATGTTGGAACATGTGGAAACATGACTTGTGTGAGGAATGCTGGACCAAAATGGCATGTGCCATGTTGGCTCAAGCTCGGACCAACTGGTCTAAGATTTGGAAAAGCTATCGCCTCTGTACCCGCTCTCTTGCCATGGCTTCTTTTTACCTCGGCAACTTCGTTCGAGCTGGTGGAGGATCAGCCCCTCTCGGAGAAGGAGATTGCGTTGGCGGAGATGGAGCTCGAGGGCAGCCGTGCGGCGGAGGCGGCGGTTCGAGCGGGTTTGTGCCTGGAGGCATTAAGAGGCTCCCCAGGAGAGCTCCCTTCCCAAGGTTGTCTTGGAGCTGGAGGCCTGCTTGGCTCGCCTCAAGGTTACCTTGAGTCGCAGACGCAGCCAAGCCCGGCTCCCGCCCATGGTGCCTCCAGCTTGGAAACAGATGACTCGGTGGACACCCAGTCCTAGGGCGAGAGATTGTGACGCTCCCCCTTCCAGGGCAGTGACCTGGGTGCCTCCGGCCCGGTCCCGCTGATGTTGCGCGCGCCTGTTCGGCAACGGGACCGGGAGAACCTCGCTGCCGGACGCTCTCTCACCTCGACAACCCGGCATCCTGCGGAAATGGCGGGCGTGCCTGGCTGTCCTTCGGAAATGGCGCTAATCAGATTGGCGCACCCGCTCTAGGGAAGCTCATCTGGATGGGATGTCACACCCACCGGTTTCCAACCTGACAGGGGGGGGGAGCCCCGTCCGCTTTGCGTTTAGGCTTTTTTGGTTAGCTTGCTTCCACTTTGCTAATGTTGGAACATGTGGAAACATGGCTTGTGTGAGGAATGCTTGACCAAAATGGCATGTGCCATCTTGGCTCAAGCTCGGACCAACTGGTCTAAGAGTTGAAAACCCGCCCACCCACTCCTGATATCAATGGCGGAGAACGGGATGCCTCCGAGCGACATTGAGAAGCTCCACAAGCCTCTGGACCTTGTGACTCCGGAGGCGGCCCAAGACCTTGGTCTCAGACTTTAGGATTGCCAGAACGGCTTCAATGCGGCCACCTTGGCCTTCACAGCGATGAGGCTGCTTCAAGCACTCCGTCAGGCCAGTGCCTTGTGCGACCGCAACGCCTGTGTGAATGTACACGCCCGAAGCCTCTTTGGAACACCAGGGCAGTGATGGCAGTGGAGGCATCGCCATAGGGCGGCCCCACTTGCCCCACCTCCCACACCACAGATTTTCATGGTGGGGTTGCAGCGATGCGAGTGCTAGGGCTCGACCCCCCTTTGAAGGACCAAGTCCACTGGTTCCACACCCAGATAACCGAGGACGAGTACCCTGAGGTTTCAAGCAAGGCTTCGCAGACGCATTGCCGCTTTGCAGGCTTATGTGCAGTGCATTAAAATGTCGACTATCGCAACAAATCACAGCTACCCATCCGTGACAAGTTGGAGACCATTATGGTTGACGCATTGGACCTGAACCGCTTGGGTATCAACAGCGCCGAAATAGAAGAGTTGAAGCACTTGCTCAGTGACGTTACCAAGAGGTTTCCTTCGACACATGTTACCGAACAGTCCTTACATGTCTGGTGTCCAACAGTGTTTTCCAAGGAAGACCATGAGGTGATGATATGGGACTCCTGCTGCAGGATGTTGGTGAGCAACGTCATTCAATCCCTGCGTATTGGTCTAGGTCTTCGCCTGCAGCACACACTGGTAAGCGTTGTGTTCCTGCTTCATCTTTCGCACAGGTGGTTGAAAGTGCTCGCCCTCAAGTTGATGCTCCAAAGCGTAGTATGACCAGCAGGCATTCTTCCGCTGATACAGACTATGCTAAGATGCACCTTTCTCATGGGCCACTTGTGCAGAAGCAACCTGCATCTGCGCACGCTGCACCAGCAGCCTCCTCATATGGACATGGTGGATATGCCGGTATGAGAGCACCAACTTTCGTGCAGGTGACACCTGACATTGACGAGGAGAGTCGGTATGATAACGGTCAAGTGCGCGAATACTCGTTCAGATGGCAATGTTGATATGGAAGCAATGAAAGCGAAGTGAGGTCCATGGTCCAACAGACGAAGCATAGGTGATCATTTTACATGCTAGTGCCAGAGCGCAGTATGCGTCTTTTTTCCATGCGACCGAAGCCTAGTATTATCTAGTGACACCATTACCGAAGTGTAATGGCTCATCACTGTTCGTACCAGTGTATAAACCTTTTCACTTGTAGAAATACGTTAAAGAAGGTTAAATTCATTTTTGTATGGCTTGGTAATTTTTACAGACCAAGCGCCACGACTTGTACTACGATTGTTGAGCTGAGTAGTTTTGTTTAGTGAGTAGTCTTATTATATATATTGAAAACAATGTCACTATTATTATAATGATAACTACTGTAACAGGTGACTATTTAAATGTTTATACATTAAGAAAGCACAAAAACTTAAAATGCAAAATCTTTGATAATGATGAAAGTGCTTCAGGTTATGCTATTAATAACAAATCTTTTATTATCATACTTCATAAAAGGTAATAAAGATTATAGTGTATTTTTTAAACAATAATAATACTAGTAATAATATGTTATGTAATAGCTTTTTTTATTTTAAGAAAATATTGTTGATTTGTTTTTGAAGATTGTGGAATATAATGTATACACATAATAATATTGATAATACATTTGAACAAATATTTAATCCAACTTTACAGCCTCCGGCTCAGTCCGCCCACAGTGTCCTCTCCCTTTTCTCCTTCTTCCTCTCTCCCTTGTCTCCCTCGTGTGTTCTGTCGTCCTCTCTGCCTCCCTCTGCTCCCCATCCTCCCCATCCCTCCCTCCCTCCCTCCCTCCCTCCCTCTCTCTCTCTCTCTCTCTCTCTCTCTCTCTCTCTCTCTCTCTCTCTCTCTCTCTCTCTCTCTCTCTCTCTCTCTCTCTCTCTCTCTCTCTCTCTCTCTCTCTCCCTCCCTCTCTCTCTCTCTCTCTCTCTCTCTCTTCTCCTCTTTTTCTCTTTTTCTCTTTCTCTCTCTCTTTCTCTCTTTCTCTCTTTCTCTTTTTCTCTTTCTCTCTCTCTTTCTCTCTTTGTTTTTCCTCTTTCCTCTTTCTCTTATCTCTTGTCTCTTTCCTCTTTTTCTTTTCTCTTTTCTCTCTCTTTCATCCTTTCTCTTATCTCTTTCTCTTTCTCTTTCCTCTATCCTCCTTATCTCTTTTCCTCTTTCTCTTTCTCTTATCTCATTTCTCTTTCTCTTTTTCTCTTCTCTTTCTCTTTTCTCTTTCCTCTTTCCGCTCCTTTCTCTTGCCCTTTCTCCTTCTCTTTTTTTTTTGTCTCTTTCTCTTTCTCTTTCTCTTTCTCTTTCTCTTTCTCTTTTTCTTTCTCTTCCTCTTCCTCTTCCTCTTCCTCTTCCTCTTCCTCTTCCTCTTCCTCTTCCTCTTCCTCTTCCTCTTCCTCTTCCTCTTCCTCTTTCTCTTCCTCTTCCTCTTCCTCTTTCTCTTTCTCTTTCTCTTTCTCTTTCCTCTTTCTCTTTCTCTGTGTCTGTCTCTTTGACTGTCTGTTTCTGTTTCTCTTTCTCTCTCTCTCTCTCTCGTTCTGTTTCTCTCTTTCTCTCTCCTTCTCTTTCTCCTTCCCTTTCCCTTTCTCTTTCTCTTTCTCTTTCTCTTCCTCTTTCTCTTTCTCTCTCTCTCATTCTCTTTCTTTTTCTCTTTCTCTTTCTCTTTCTCCTTCTCTTTCTCTTTCTCTTCCTCTTTCTCTTTCTCTTTCTCTTTCTCCCTATTTTTCTCCTTCTCTTTCTCTTTCTCTTTCTCTTGCCCTTTCTCCTTCTCTTTTCTTTTTGTCTCTTTTTCTTTGTCTTTTTCTTTCTCTTTCTCTTTCTATTTCTCTTTCTCTTTCTCTTTCTCTTTCTCTTTCTCTTTCTCTTTCTCTTTCTCTTTCTCTTTCTCTTTCTCTTTCTCTTTCTCTTTCTGTTTCTCTTTCTCTCTCTCTCTCTCTCTTCCTTGTTCTCTTCTCTCTCTTTCTTCTCTCTCTTTCTTCTCTCTCTTTCTTCTCTCTCTCTTCTTTCTCTCTTCTCTCTCTCTCTCTCACACGTCTCTCCCGTCTCTCCCCTCTCTCCCGTCTCTCCCCTCTCTCCCCTCTCTCCCCTCTCTCCCCTCTCTCCCCTCTCTCCCCTCTCTTCCCTCCCTTCCCTCTCTTCTCTCTTCTCTCTTCTCTCTTCTCTCTTCTCTCTTCTCTCTTCTCTCTTCTCTCTTCTCTCTTCTCTCTTCTCTCTTCTCTCTTCTCTCTTCTCCCTTCTCCCTTCTCCTCAAACAGAAAATATAAGTCTTCTCTCTTTCTCATCTTCTCTCTTCCTTCTTCTCTCTCTTCTCATCTCCTTCCTCTCTTCTCTCATTCTCTTCCTCTCTCCTTCTTCACACTCTCTCCTCTCTCTCCTCTCACCCTCTCTTCTCTCTCCTCTCTTCTCCTCTCAATCTTCTTCTCTTCTCTCTTCTCTCTCTCTCTTCCTCTCTTCTCTCTCTCTCTTCTCCTTCTCACTTCTCTCATTCCTTCTCTCCACTCTCATCCTCTCTTCTCTCTTCTCTCATCTCTCTTCTCTCTTCTCCTCTTCTCTCTCTTCTCTCTCTTCTCTCTTCTCTCTTCTCTCTTCTCTCTTCTCTTCTTCTCTCTTCTCTCTTCTCTCTTCTTCTCTCTTCTCTCCTCTCTCTTCTCTCTTGTCTGTTCTCTCCTCACTCCTCTCTCTTCTCTCTTCTCTCTTCTCTCTTCTCTCTTCTCTCTTCTCTCTTCTCTCTTCTCTCTTCTCTCTTCTCTCTTCTCTCTTCTCTCTTCTCTCTTGTCTCTTCTCTCTTCTCTCTTCTCTCTTCTCTCTTCTCTCTTCTCTCTCTTTTCTCTCTTTTCTCTCTTCTCTCTCTTCCCTCTCTTCCCTCTCTTCCCTCTTCTCTCTTCTCTCTTCTCTCTTCTCTCTTCTCTCTTCTCTCTTCTCTCTTCTCTCTTCTCTCTTCTCTCTTCTCTCTTCTCTCTCTTCTCTCTTCTCTCTTCTCTCTCTTCTCTCTTCTCTCTTCTCTCTTCTCTCTTCTCTCTTCTCTCTCTTTTCTCTCTCTTCTCTCTTCTCTCTTCTCTCTTCTCTCTCCTCTCTTCTCTCTCCTCTCTTCTCTCTTCTCTCTTCTCTCTTCTCTCTTCTCTCTTCTCTCTTGTCTCTTCTCTCTTCTCTCTTCTCTCTTCTCTCTTCTCTCTTCTCTCTTCTCTCTTCTCTCTTCTCTCTTCTCTCTTCTCTCTTCTCTCTTCTCTCTTCTCTCTTCCCTCTCTTCTCTCTTCTCTCTTCTCTCCTCTCTCTATCTCTCTATCTCTCTATCTCTCTATCTCTCTCTCTCTCTCTCTCTCTCTCTCTCTCTCTCTCTCTCTCTCTCTCTCTCTCTCTCTCCCCCCTCTCTCCCCTCTCTCCCCTCTCTCCCCTCTCTCCCCTCTCTCCCCTCTCTCCCCGCTCTGCCCCCTTCATGTCCCTGACATTTTCTCGGATTCTCCAGGTATGTCCCGTTCTTGCACTGCGAGTCATTTCCCTACATCTCCCGTCGCGCCGATTGGTTTCCTTGTGCTTTGTTTCCCTTTCATTTCCCTGCACTCCCCTTGTTTTCCTTTCTGTCCCTTTCATGTCCCTTTCAGTTCCCCTTTGTTTCCCTTTCATTTCCCGTTGCTTTCCTGTCATGTTATCCTCTAGTAAGTATCCGACACGCCGAACAATGTCGGCGGATATTGATTACTACAGATAACGAACTAAGTACTGAACTTAATATATATATATATATTAATAAAAGTATGCAAAATAATATTAGATTATACACACTAAAATATGTTTCTGCAAAATTTTCCGCAATTTTCCCTAAAACATTTTCTGCAAAGTTTCATAAATATTTTCTGCATTTTTTCATAGAGTTCAATAAATAAAGTTATACAAGTCACGAAAAGAATTCTATTTTATACATTATAAAACATTTCATAATATTTTTAAATATAAGAAAAACTATAACATTCAAAACAAACGTAAAATAACATATTTTTACGTGTTCTTTCTTGTACAATAAAAATACTGGCTACAACAGTTATAAGATGAGGTAATGAAATTTAATTTTTAAACTACAAATTTCTAAAAATACATATCATAATTGTAGATACTTTTCTTCTTAACTAAGTTATAAAGAAAATTACATTTATATAAATATGTACATATTTAAATTACCCTTTGTCCCATGGCCACTGTGCATTTGAGCCGATCTTTGGACTCCCAACGGGGCCTTCCGCGTGTCAGGGCCCAAGCCCGCGGCGCCTCTCCGTGGCGTCCGCCTCCGCAGCGACGTCGGCCGAGCCCCGAGACATGCGCGAGGAGAGGCTTGTACATGTCCCTAGGAATTGGGGCCATGAGGCATGACTTATTGTGGATGGACGAAATCCATTTTGCACCATCTTGAAACCATGGGACACCATTGTCCACGGGTATTTACAGGGGAAGTATTGCAGGGTTTCTGAGGTGGTGCAGGATTTCGTCCATATGGCTCCAGTTTGGGGTGGAACATCCATTTGCCATTTTGATGTTCACCAGGAATACAGGGTTTTGACCCACAGCCATTTGGGCCAGGGAAAGAATCTGACAGATGGCCTGTAGTTTAGGCGGCGTTTGGACGCACCACCCAAGGAACCTTGGTTTAGGGAGGACACAACGGGCGGGACAAGTTCAATTTCCCGGCACGAATCCGGGGTACAGGTGTTTTTGTTGGCCCTCACCGCAAAGGACCAGGAACAAGGTTGAGATGAGTGCCTTGCGGTTTGCGAGGTTCGTTTGTCGTATCAAGGCAACCCACGTTGGGGCCAACACTTGGTTTCAAGGTTTACTTTTCCCTTGGGACCGGGATGCACATAAGGAGTTTTGGACCATGGACCAATACAGTTGAAGCCACGCCCAGTCCTTCCCTCCACAATAGGTGACCTGGGTTGGCACCTTTTACTCGGTATAGTACACGCCAATGCCATTTCTCCATTTACGCCACCCTTAATCGGCCTGAAAAGTTGAGTGACGGACAGTTGCATACTAGGGGTTGCTTTCAGTGCACGAGTGCATGGGTGGTGAACAACATGCAGATGTTGGATCCCTTTGTTTTTAGGTGGGCCAACATACAAACGAAATGGTCGGTGTGCTTTTTCACAGCCTCTCGTTTGTTTTTTTTCCAAGCAAACCCGGGGCACCCAAAGCCCCAGCTGCCCTGACTGAGAAGTCGCACAGCGACATCGTGAAGGAGCCCTCTGGGTGGATTTGCTTTGTGGCGATCTCCCCAGATGTTGGATGGGGACTCCTCATCTTGGAAGTGTCCCACAGGTGGATTTCCTCCCTGTTTCGCGTCGAAGCTGTTCCAGAGGGTTCCCTGGTTCGAGATGCCCAGTTGTAGCATCGGGTGCCTATGATCCTGGGTCCTGCTAATTGCCGCCTCTGCAGCTTTACGTCTTGATCCCCGAGCAGTCTTGAAACCCCTTCCAACACATCCCGGGACCTTGAAACAAAATCAACACATGGAACGGCTGGGTATCTATCTGCAACAAATTCCTCCCGCTTGACCACAATACCTTGGGCGCCCTTTGTGACCGCAATCTCAGTTTCTCGGCGTCCGGCCTGCTTCCGGAGTTCGGCCGAGCCCGAAGCCCGATTCGCCCCCTTCGGCCGAAGGCATGAGCCTGGATGGTCGCAGTGGCCCATTTTCGGTTCCAAGAAATTGCAAGGTTCCATCTTTGTAGGTTCCATTTTTGTAGGTTTCCTTTCCTTTTCGCCCTTTCAACCGCATGCAGACAAGTTGTAGCCATCTCCGGGGAGAATTTCTGGTTGACTCCGGTACCACGTCCTGGTTTCCTGGTTGGCACGTAAAAAACAAAAGAGGCCAGTCCATTTGGCCCGTCGAAGAAGTCGTAACGTAGACCGCGAATTTTGTGGCGGAGCCGAAAACGGGCGGCCTCAAAGAAGTCGCGCCTTTTACATCGACATCGCAGGACAGAAGCGCCTCAGTGTCCTCCGTGCCAAGCAGCTCTGGGCGGCCTAAGGCGAGTGCTTTAATGCTTTGGTGCAGGAACCTGGCGAGTGCGAGGGTGCTTCGAGTTTTTTTTCTTCTTTTTTTTGGGGGGGGGGGGTGGGTTCTTTCTTTGCTTCGTTGTTTCGTTCCGACTCTTCTTGGACAACTTGTTTGGGAAACGCCAGCTTGGTTTTTCTGGGATCATGCTCTATGCGGCGAGCGCAAGGATGTGTCGGGCCGGCTGCAGAATCTCTCAGTTCGAATCCGCCGGAGTTGGCAAGACATGGCAAGACCATGAGGCTGTGACGAGACAAGTTGATAGGGAGCTTCCCGATCATTTTATTGAGGTGCCATCCGCATGTGGCAACTGCCCTCCATCGCGAAACAAGAAGCAAAGCTACAAGCGGATACGCTGGTTCTTGCCGCACTCCAGGGGCAAGTGCACAACAATCGATCCTTTCCAGCAAACCGCAGCAGCTGCTTTTCCCGTGTTCATCCCAAATCCAGCATTGTTCTTAGTCGGAATTCTGTTTTTCAGCTTGTGACAGTTGCCTTTCCCTTTCCCAGCGAAACAATCATGGCGAAACGCAGAGCAGTCCCATTCCGTCTGTGACCGAAGCCCGAGAGGTGATGCTGATCACCCGGGGCACCCGCGGGGACATTCAGCCCTTTGTGGCACTGGCGCGAGGCGCGAATCCGCGCGCGCGGTTGAATCGCTTTGACCAACAAAGAACGACAAGTTCCCAAGTTCCCAACAAACACCAATCATCCGAATAAAACAAATTCACAGAAACAGCATAAAACAACAAACCAAAACAACAAACACAATAATAGCAACATAAAAAGGGTTGGTCTCACCAGCACCTTGGAAGTTCTTTGAAGGTTCTAATTCGTTTGTTTTGTGGCGCCTTGAAATGTCTGCACTTGTGTGCCACAGGGAAGCAAAGAAGGTGTCAAACGAAGAGCTTAAGAGGTCCTATGACTAGATCTTGAGCGAGGTTCACCTTCCTAAACCGATAGCTTTTTGGGTGATGGGTAACATGGGCGTTGCGTGCTACGTGTGTTTGCAGCTCAGCTACCGCAATTTCCAGTCTTGCGCGTTTGATTCTGGGAATCAATCAGGTCCCTCCCAAAAGCAAGCTGAAGGAACCTCAAGGGGAACGGCTTCAAAAGGAAGTAATTAGTCCGAACTATTTCACACCTTTGTTTCGGTCCGATGGTGCGAAACGCCCAATTTGGCCGAAACATGGCCAACTAATGGAACGCTGCAGCTCCCAGCATAGCATATAAGTGATTTCCTTTTGAAGGGACCATCTCTCCGGTGCCAAGGTGGCAAGTGGCGACAACTCCAGCGGCTTTTCAACCTATTCTGTGGTTGAAGTCCGTTGTGTTTCCTTTTCAATCACCAACCAAGAAGGGTTTTCCATCTGAGGATGCCCCCAGACAGCAGCACCCATTTGAGACCCAGGAAGGTCATGTCATTCAAAGCCGGCAGCCGTGTACCGGCCCGAGGGTCTCCAGGCTGCTCTTCCGGGTCACCCTTTTGGAGCGACCCTACCTGCGGTTTTTGCGGAACTCGGGGTGTGGAGTCGTTGTCGGAGGTGGATGGGTGGGGGTGTCGGGTTCTCGCATCACTCGGTCAGGGCTCATCCTGGAGCAGAACTGCGACGTGGTCTTCGTGACGGAACTGCCCTGGAAGAAGTTTGTGAAAGCCGCCACCGAGGCCCGGGGTTTCGGCAAAAAGACGCCACCCAGCGGCCTGGGAAAGGCGCGCCTTTGGACAGGGCGGAAAATTGGGGGACTGCACGGGTCAATGCTTGGAATGTGCAGTGCAACCAAATCGGAACGCTTCATCTTTGCTGTGAGTGGCCAATATTTCTTTCACTTTGAAGCATGCAAAGAGGGAAGGAGAAAAGAGAGAAAGAGGAGGGAAACGAGGATTTTTTTGGGGTCCCCGTTTTTGGTTGAATGGTACTACGGGAAAAGACAGAGATTGGGGGCAGGTCTTGCGAGTTTTCTTGCGCCGGGTCCCGGGCAGATGGTCCCAGGACCTTCCAAGGGGCCGCCTGCGGTTCCGGCCCTGCGGGGGCGACACCTCCCGCCGGGTCTCGGGGGACTTGGCGCGCTACGTGCTGAGCCCGGGCCCTCCGGGCAGAGCGGGAGGGTCTGAGGGTCTGAGAGGGGGCGGGGGGGTTGGGAGTTCCGAGTTCCGCCGGACCAGAAGTGTGCGCTTGATCATGGCGGAGTCCATGCACCTTTTTCTCCGCGAAGTCCAAGTGGGTCTTCCATAGAGGGGGTTTGCCAAGGCTTCATGATGGTCACGGCCACTTTTTCTTTGCGAAGTCCAAGTGGGTCTTCCATTTTCTTCGATTCTAAAATGTGAAGTGGGCTTTGGCGACTCCTTTCGGGGGCCCGAAAGGAATTGAAAGGAGGGTCACTGTCTGTGCGGCGCTTTGGTCGATTGCTCCTCGTGCCAGCTGCCGGGCACAGCGAGGTCTTGCAGAGTCCATGATTGCTGGAGAGTGGGACGTCACCTGGTTGTTTCCATTGGGGTGCTGCACATATTTTTGTCCTGGCACCACATTCGGATTGGGAACCACTCTCAGCTCCAACTTAGCTTCCCAATCATTAGAAACCAAGGCTCATCCAGCGGTACCCAAATCTGCCCAGCGATGGGAGATCGCGTGCAGAGGGAAGGAACAAAGACGATTGACCCTTGGTGAAAGAATCCGGAGCGATCTTCCGCTGTCCAAGTTCTTCGAACCAATCCCTCGTTTGGGTATGTGTCAATCCAGCTTGGGACCCTGCCCACATCTTCCGGTCCGGGTTGTATAATTCACCGTAAAAAAAGGAAGAAAACCCTTTCTCGTCCAACAGCCTACGCTGAGAGCCAACATGGAACCTCAACGGTTTGTGGTGGAGGTGCCTTTGGGTTCCATCCCTTGACCGGAGCAAATGAGCACATGGATAGCTTCCCCCAGCAAATCAAAGAATTGGGATTGATCCCAAAAAGCAAGCCAAGCATCCTCAAGCACTTCCCCTTTCCCGTGTTTTTTTCTCGCTTTTTGCGCCGAAGGGATTTTTCTGGCAATCGATCTTCGAGGCCTGGGCCAGCAGAGCGTGGCCCTGCAAGCCCTAGTCTTCTCCCGGTCCGAGGCCGGGGTTCGCTCGGGGCTCCGCCCTGATGCCAAGTGCGACGCGCAGCGGCCAACACCCCCCCCCCCCCCGCTGCCCCCTCCCCTGCAATTTTTGGGCCACTTTGCTCGACCGAAACCTCAGGATTTGTTGGCCACTTCACCAAAGCCCCCCAATCAATTGGCCACTTGAGGCGACCGAAACCCCGGACTTGTTGGCCAAAACCCTCAAGTGTTGGCCACTTTAGGCGACCGAAGCCTCGATTTGTCGGATTTTGTTGGCCACTTGAGGCGAGGAAGCAGCCACTTCTCCCCCGAAAAAGCGGGGTGCGGAAGTGGTGGCCTCATGTTTCCCGTGTGCGGGGCTTCCAAGCCCGGGGAAGCCAAATGCACGGGAGCCTAGAGGGTGTCGGAATGTAGCTCCCTTCGGGATGTGCTTGGGATCAACTGTTTGGAGTAGGCGAGCTTCTTTGAAGCATCCAAGTCCCGGCATCGGGCGCTAGGTGGAATTCTTCCCCAGCGAGGGGTGCTTCTTTCACTGGGCCTGGGAGGAGTGGATGGGGAGCACTGGGGGCGGGCTTTAGTGTTGTTGTCGGGGGTTTTCCATGGCTGCGAGGTTTTATTGTTCTTGGTTTCCATGTTGTTGTCGGGCTTTAGTGTTGTTCTATGATTTTGAACCTTGGCTGCGAGGCATTGTTCTTGGTTGATGTACAAAGAGGCTACCGCGCGAGAGAGAGAGAGAGAGAGAGCCCCTGCAATTGTTGCAATGACACCTGACGTGCACTGCACTCACGGTGCGCGCTACCTCACGCCGATGCCAGGGCTCCCACCATTTCCCATGGATGCTGGTGATGCTAGCTAAATGAGGTTGTGTTCACGCTGCGCGATTGCCTGCCTGCGGATTAGGGGCAAAGCAACGCGGATTTGTTGGCAGCTGGTCCTGGTTGGAGGTTGTTGCCTTCACGGGGCCTCCCTGACCCTTTTCCGAGGTCAGTAGTCAAGGGGGAAGGAACCCTTCATTCTCTCCAACCTTTGTTTCTGGCTCCTTGCCAAATGAGATCGGGCAATCTCACATGTCGAGAAGCATCTATGGCCCTTCTTCGCAGCGGTCGAAGCCAGGTGCCGCTGGAACCAGTCACCTTGGCTTTGTTCGAAACACATGCATGACATGCACGAGTTCCAGTTAGGCAGGCCATTCTTCCTTCGAGACAAGGGTGATCAGAGTTGCTCCGCTGTAAACGATGATCAGAACACAAAGGACTAAAGTGTAATTAGCCGTAGGTGTGCACTTGCCTCAACTCCCCATCATAGCCCATAAGTGTTCCACATAGACACACACACACACACATTTTGGCTCAAGTGGGACACCAGCCTCCTGAAGTTTTTGGAGTTAGGTCGATCATTTGTTTGTGTTTTTGGGGGCATGTAGTTTTATCGCAACATGTTTCAACGCCACGGCCAACGCGCCGTTTGGCTCAAGTTTTACCTCCGGCATTTAGGTTTTGCCGTGACCGTCGCCATAGCGGTGCGGCGCTGAGCACCGTCTGCCTCCTGCAAAAGAGGCGGCCGGCAGCCGGCGGTGCCGTTCTACGGCGGGTCCGGGTCGAGGCCAATTTGGGGGGTTGCGCTATTGGTTTGCTTTGCTCGCTCGCTGCGCTGCTTTGTTTGCCTGCTTGGTTTGCTGCTTTGTGCTTGCTTTCGGTTGTTTCTGCCCTTGCTGGGTTTCTTACCTTGTTACAACTGGCACCCTGTTTTGGTTCGTGTTTGGCCAGCCGAGGGCACCGCTTTGCCCTTGGGACTGGGGGACTTAAACAATCTCTTCTTGTTGGTGGGATTGGGCCTGTTTATTCTCTCCCGAAATACTGTTTCAAACCCTTTCGCAGGTTATCAGCCGTAGGATTCGTCCTCGGTTGGCACCGCGAACCCCTTTTTAACAACCCTGCAGGCATCGTAGGGTAGTGTAAATAGTATGGCGGGAATCACTGAGGATGGACCTCATGTGGTGACCGATGAATGGGTTCTCGGCCAGGCCGGAATCTTGGACGTTGTGAATGACGACCAAGTGCCCGGACAGCCGATGTTTTCCGGTCCTGACTTTTTGTCGGACCACACTTTTTCAGAAGCAATGCCTTCAGGAAGGTCCAGTGCTACTCGCACTGATGACCTATCGTCTAATGCCTCAAGAGCTAATCGCTCTCAGGGTCATGGGGCTAATCGTCCTGACCATGATGATTCCGTCTCAGGACGTGATGATGACGAGCCCGGTATTGCACCTGGAGCTCAATCCTCATCTTTCCCGGAGCTGATGAATATTGGTCAGTCCGAGTTTCGTGACTCTCAAAGTAGCAGTAGACCTGTGCCAACCAGTAGTATAGTTTTTCAAGCGCTCGGTAATCCCGAACCTGGTACATCCAGTGGAGTTGCATTCGATGTTCATCTGCCGACCGAATCCGGTGGGCTCGATTGGAGAGCCTCATGGCCCAACGACGGAAATATTTTTGGTATGGATTTTGCCGCATGGATGCCAGGGCCACCCGCCCCGTCATCTTTCCCGCAATTCCAAAGCCCAAAACGGGCTGCTGGAAGTGATGAATTCATGCTACCTTTGTCGATTGAGAATCTCAATCCTGATGTGGCCAGCCGTAACGTCAGGCCAAGACCGTCGGTAAACCCGACCATGAGGAACATGTCCCCTCCCCCAGGACTTTCAGGATTTGAGAGCCCTAGAGAGCGTAATATCGTAGATAGATTGGATTTGCATCCCAGTCCGACCCCGAGCAAACGATCAAGGTCAAATTCGACTGGATCGCATAGGGCAAGGGGGATGGATCGGGAAACCGCCCACAGGGGTAACCCCAGTGCGCGGGACTCAGGACGCGGTCGATCAGGTGATCCAGCGTCAATCATTGGTAGAGACCCGCTAAACGCGGACACACTCGTTAACGTGCTTGATGGAATCGAAGCATTCCAGGAGGAATTTAATAGGTCAAGTGGCATGAACGCACAAGGTGTTCGCCCTACGCCCAACGCGGCTTCCATTTTCGCCCTAGACGACATGGACGGAGCAAATGTTCCGATAGAATCTGAATCCATGATGGCATCAAGTTCTAGTCGCAATCATACCATCAGTAATGCGACTGATATTGAATCGATGTCTGAGTCTAGAGTGTCCAATGCGACCGACTTGAATGACATTGTTATTGCTGACTCGAGACCTGATGTTCCTATGCGAATGGATAGGCCTGTTGTTCCTAAACTGCCCGTGGCCAAAGGCCTGGGCATGACACAACCCTCTGCGGTTCGTGATGCTAGGAGATCTGCTCCGTATCAGAGTCAATCTCCTAATCGGAGTGAGTTTCCACGGCCATCAACGGCCGTGCAGGATGATTTCAGAACTCCTCCGAGATCTAATCCAATCATGGTTGATTTGTCCACTCCTCGAGATCGCGGATCAGGATTTGGTCCTACGAGTGAGGAGCAACCCAACGAGGTTGCTGATCTTGTAACAGCCCTTGAAAGAGGGAGAGTGGACTCTTCGGTAAGTGCGATTATTCATCGCCTGGTTGCTAAGGTCGAAGACCTTGGTCGTAGGAATGATAGAAGTGATCAATGCATCAAGCAGCTCTCCACTGAGGTTACTCGTGGAGGGCCAAATACGACCAATGCGTCCATGTGAGTGGCACGTGTACGCAGGCTGCGAACGCGGCCATGCAGCTATCACAAGGGACTAAGGACATCGTGACCGAGCTTGGCCAACGCGTCAAGATCGTTGCCGATCGCATGATAAGCATAGGCGATGCCCTAAACGAGCGAGCCAGCTACGATGATGTTGCTCGCTCCATCACCCAGGTTCAAACTGTTTTTGAATCTCTTTCTGATCGAGTAACCGGGCTTATAGCTCGTGTTGATATGATCGAGAGATCTCTAGTGGAGAGCCAATCCAACCATCCTGCTATTGGTGGAGTAAACCTCAAAATCGAGGACCTGTCCACTAGGGTATGTCAGATTGATAGGATGATGCAAGATGTCGAACAACGCTGGACCAATAATAGGGACGGCATAAAGTGGGTTAAAGACCAACTTTATGAGACACAAGCCAACCTTGAGATGAAGTCAAGGGACTGCAAGTCCTACACGGACAAGCAAAATACTCATAACATGGCCGTTTCGACTACGCTCAACAGTAAGCTCGAGCAAATGCTCGAGGTGCTGGGTAATACGGCCCAGAGAATCAGCTCCATCGAGTCAAGGCACTCGAACCAGGCCTCAAGTAGTGGATTGAACGATCACACAGGAGGAAGGCGAGCCGCGTCCCGTACTCCGGATAAGCGGCCACCTCCACCTGGCCCTCCTGATGGTGATCCTCCACCACCTCCTCCTCCAGATTGGCAAAGCCCAGGAGGAGGGGGGAAGAAGAGTGCTGCCGGTGGGAACCCTGGCAACCCTGGTAAACCCAGATGTAAATATGTAGGTGATGGATATAATCATCTCATGGCTGAGTTTCACTGCAAGGGATGCAGAGGTGATATTTGTGAGTATTGTTTCTCGTTTAAAGAGAACCTGTGTGAAGAGTGTTCCCGTAACGGACCCCGATGCGGTGTCTGTAGGGAGAGCTCGTTCCTGACCAAGGGAATTGAGTGTCAGTTTTGTAAGACCTACTACTGCACCAGACATTCTGCTGGGCAGGATGACTACAGGAGATTTGGATTTGTCCAGGGTCCCTGTTGTCTTGCGTGCCTTAGGGACGAGACTAGGAGAAGAAGGGATCCCGATGGTAACCGTGTCAGGAATAGATCGCCTGGAGGCGTACCTGAGACGAACCCGACGCGGTCGTTCTCGCCGCCTCTGCGGCCACCCGTTGACAGATTCCGTGATACCCCAAATGGAGGTCAACCCAACGCGGCTAACCTTCAGAGTCCTCCGAAGGCTACGCAATCCGTGCCCCTGGATAAACGTGAAACCGGATATTATCCAGGATTTGATCCCAACGGTACAAGGCCGAAGGATCCTTCGGGCCTTGAGCCGCCGACCATGCGTGGCCCCGATCCTCCTGACAAGAAATGTCGGATGTGTGATCGGGATATTCCTGACCCCAGCAAAATTGAGGAATGTAAAATATGCATGAAAAGGGCATGTGAGATTTGCATTCCGAAGGCTACACGCCTTTGTCCTGTGTGTGCATTGTCAATCGGTAGTTCTCAGGTTCCACAGCATCTTTTCGGAACTGGTGGCGGCGGATACAGTAGCCACCATGATCCGAACTGTACAGCTGCGACTAAGTGCATTTCCATAGACCTCCCGCCAGAGCCCGACGCGGCTGGGCTGAGGGTATGGATAGCCAATATGAAGGAAGCTGTTAGCAATGCCTACAGCTATGATGGACTTTACGTCATCAATTGGCTAACTGAAGTCGAGAAGGCAAAGACCTTTGATGAACTGGATGGGGAATGTAAATACCACATCCTTGAAGCCAGGTTCAATGCAGCCATTCGGAAGTGCATCAAGACTGTTGCGATCATCGATAAGATTAATCGTCTCACCGAAGCCGCTCAACGCTCCAACAATCGCATCAAGAGTAGGCAGATCCTGTGGCTCTTATACGACCACTTAAGGACTGCGAACATTGGAGAGCAATCGTTCAGGATAATTGAGCTCTCAAACTTGCGATGCAGTGTTTCATCTTTCTATACTGAAGAGGAGCGACTTGAAAGGTTCATCGCGAAGTGGGATCACATCCTTGCGGGTCTCGATGAACCGCTGACCGAACAGGTGAAGCGGTCGCTATTCAGTGAGAAGGTTAGACACCTCAACTGTTTGGCTCATGATATCAGGGAATGGGATAGGAACATATCCAACCCTGATGTCTGTAGCTATGAATGGCTTCGTGCTCGTTGCAAGAACGAAATTGACCGCTGGAGGGTTCGTAAGAATCAGGTCAATATGCACAAAGACTTTTACGAACGATCTCAGTCCAGGGAGAGAGCCCAGAAACCTGGCGCTCCTGGTCCTCCCGTTAGGAGAAGATCTCCGTTTGGAGACTCCCATAGGCCTAATCGGCCTCCTAGTGATCCAAGGAAGAGGACCGGTAATACCCCTAGTCCTCATCGAAGGGACAGGTACTCTCCCAGGAATCGGGAGCAGGACAAGCGGCGTACGCCTAGCCCTAGGGGCGAGCCCCCAAGGAGGCCCAGATCTACGTCGCCCGGCGCTCCTGCGATTGATGCGTGTAGGGACTTCGCGCGTGGATACTGTTCGCGCGGGCAAGAGTGCAAATTCGCACACACAAGAACTGGGAGTTCCGATGCTAAACGCAAGGAGCGTCCTCCCCTGATTCCAGGGTATTGCGCCCAATGGGTTGCCTATGGAAAGTGCATGAGGGATAAGTGTGATTACAAGCATGCAAAGCCACCTGAGCATTTGCTGAAAGAAGCGAAGCAACACACTGCGGCCCCAGCGACCGAGTCTGCCGATGCGCAACCCGAGTCTGCTGAACCCACTACCACTGCTGACGACAGGACATATAGTCCTGCCCCTGATTTGTCAGCGGGTTTTTGAGAGGGGCGGGCCGTCACCCTCAGGCTATAGGGCTTGTTGCCTGCCCTGCTCATCCCATAGCCAAGGCATATGAAGAGTATAGAGCTCGGTTTCAACGCCCTGAAGGGACAATGGAGTGGTCAGTGACCACTATTGGCGCTCGTACACTGCAAGGTACGTGTCCGGGCGGCCCGAATATCAGAGCTGTAATTCGCAGACGAACGATTCGTCTCTCGGACAACGCTCTGATTGATGATGTCGATTTGAGTGTACCGACTCGCAAATCCGTTTTATTCAGACGGATTCCTGGGCCAATTGACATTAGGACGGATTTCTATTACCTGCCCGGTAAATGCGGCCAGTATAACTCTGAGCTCGCAAAGGCAGTGAGGATTAAGCTCACTGCTCACAGGCTGAGTTTCAATGACAATGCTGAAATTCAGCAAGTTGAGAATATAAGGACACGTGACGAGCCTAGGCCGATCATGAATCGGCGGTCGCATTCTCACCCCATTCACCCGGATAGGTTGCGTCAACCTCCCGAGGTGATTGCGATGTCCGAGGAAAATGCTAGAATCCTAGCTGCCACTACTAGACAGATTGTACAGTTGCAATTAGGTGAGTATGTGCCTGATAATAGGTGGGCTCGTCGCCCTCGAATGATCAGGGAAAATGTTCCTGATCAGATGCCTGCTATGCCTGGCCCACAAATCGAAATCCGGTGGCTTGCTGACACTGGGTGTCCTTTCGACCTGGTTGGGATGCACGACATTCCCGCGCAGGATCATCGCCACATCAAGAATGGGCGAACCCAACATTCTTTGCAGACCGCAAATGGTGTTGCTGGGACTCAAGGTAGAGTTGATGCGACTGTTGAGTCACTCGACGAGGATATTGAAGCCTTCGTCATGGGTAATACACCCTCAATTGTATCGATAGGGCGTAGGTGCGTGGATTTTGGATACAGTTTCCGGTGGGATGCTTTTGAGACGCCTGTTCTCATCTGCCCATCCGGGAGAACTGTTAGGCTCGACGTTATAAACAACGTCCCATACCTGCCTAAAGGGCCGGTTATGTTTGGAGCCCCGAACTTAGACGCATGTCCTGCGATACCGGCAATGCCCGGTCCGGTAATTGCCATGAGCGACTCACTGTACCCTGCAGCTCCCTCTGAGGCCGACGCGCCTGACGAGGGGGGTGAAGTTGTTGAAATCAAGCACCCTGAGGGCTACAGGACTGAAGCCCAGTTACGTGCTGAAGCTAAGACGCTTCAACACATGATGTCTCACTTGCCAAAGAATCCTTTTTGCCCACATTGCCAACGCGCAAAGATGGAGAACGTGCGTTTGCACCGCCGGGGCGGTGCCGACGCGCATGAATGCACGAAATTCGGCGATATTGTCACTGTCGACACGATGGTGTTACACGGTTTAAAGGACCGTGGTGTGAATGGTGAAACGGACGCAGTCGTGTTTTACGATCTTGCGACCAAGTACATAGATGTACTCCCTGTTTTTAGTCGCTCTGTACCTAATACGGTAGAAGCCTTTCACAAGTTCATGGGTCCCGAACCCAAGATTGGTCTGTTATACTCGGACCAAGCTAGAGAGTTTCTTGCGGCTACTCGCCGAATGGCTTGGGTGCATCACATGTCCACACCCGGAATGCCAAAGACGAATGGCATCATTGAAAACAAAGTGAAGTTAGTTCTGCATGGAGCAAGAGTACTCCTCAGACAAGCCGGCTTATCGCCCAAATGGTGGCCATTTGCCGTTCGCGCATTTTGCGCGGCCAGAAATCTCGAAAATCGAGGTGAAGGAACCGCATGGGGGAAGAGAAACGATGACAGGGATTTTCCCGGTCAACTCATCCCATTCGGATGTCTTGTTGATTTCAAGCCCATCGCGCCAAAACCGCGTAGGCTCGAAAAGGGGGGGCTCAAAAACGCCTCCGAACGGGACGAACATCACAAAGCTGATGAAGTTCCTACAAACGACCACTGGATCTTCGATGAAGAATCTGGCAAACTCGTCAGAGTGCACATTGAACCAAGGACCAAGCTGTTCAAAGCTGACAGCGTTGACGCTCCAATCGAGCATATTCGTCTCACCGCTGACCGTGACACATGGGTTCAGTACGATGAGGAAAACGGAGAAATGATTCACTCCGTTGACTGGAGATACGGTCCGGATTCCACCAAGGAGCTAAAAGCTCCGTGGACTGGCGAGACATATTTCACTGTAAAACCAAAAGAGTTTGACCCTCTTGAGGACTCTGATTACGAGCCCGAAGGAGATGATGAACTAGCTGATGATTCAGGGCCGTCCGATCACGGAGAGGACGAGTACAGCAACGTGCCCGCTATGCCGGCACAGAAAATTGACCCTGCATCTAAAGCGCCCAAATTCGGGCCAGTGTCAAAGCCTGGAATTTTCCTGGGTTATAGATTAGAGCCCGGTGGCCAGTGGAAGGGCGACTACTACGTTGCCGATCTTGAACACTTTAGGAACGGATTTTCCCGACCCAGTGTTCATCAAGTCAAAAGAATTTGGCGGAACCCCGAAGAGGGATACGTTTTTCCCATGTTGGCCGCCTATGAGCGTCTGACTAGGGAGGTCCAGCTCCTAGATACTGGAGAAGGAAAGGGTCTTCCCAAAGCGGATGCTCCCACTCAACCGGACAGCAAGCTCGATGCCGTTGGTCCGGGTACTGATCATCCTAACGATGACAGTAGTGATCCTGCTGTTGACTCTGAAGCACCTGCTGATGTTCCTGAAAGGGACCACTGGGTGCGTGATGAAGAATCCAAATCCTGGCACAGACACCATGTCGATGCTAGGCAAGCCTTTTTCGGGGATGATAGATCTCCACTGCCTCCTGGAGGCCCGTCCCAAGCGGATGTGGATGATTATCGTGTAACTCATCTGAAGTACATTGACTCTACGCAACAGTGTATCCGTGATGACAGGAGAATCCTGAACCCTGGACATCGAGTCAGAACTCAAAAGTTCTGGACTGGTGTGACCATTCTGTATGATAAAGGGCATGCTCCTTCTAGGGCTCCGAGGGTCACTCTAAACAAGTTTAAAAATAGGCTAGACAAAGTCAAAGACCTCGACGCAGGTGAGCCTAAAGCCCACACCTTACACGGTGATGAGCTTGATTATGAGCAGAAGGAGGGAAGGAAGGAGAGGTCCTATTCTGGATCTGGTAAACCCAACTCCATTTCTTCTACTGACTGGAAAGGTATGTCCGTCGGTATGCGAAGGATATACATCGAGGCTGAAAGGGAGGAAGCTCTGAAACGAGCGCGTGCTGGCGAAGCCGCACCCTCCAAACCAGCTGGACCCGCTTTGATAAAGCGGAGATTGTTGATAGAATTTGCATGCGAACCTGACTCTAAGCTCTCCGCCACAATGCTGGAACAGGGGGGTGACGCGATTCGCGTACACAAGGAGTCGTTCGACATTTTAAAGAATAAGGATATGACCAGATTGGTTGAGATAGTCGATCAGAATCCTGGTTGTGACTTATGGGGCTCGATCCCGTGCGGACCGTGGAGTACTTGGCAGTATGTTAACTTGTCCCAGTACGGTCCCGAGTTCGCTGTAGAGCTCAACGAAGCTAGACGAACGTCGATGGTCATGTTTGCTGCTTTCCTTCGTGTCGCCAAACGCGTGCGTTTTAAGGGAGGTAGAATAGCTTTCGAGTGGCCGAGGCATTGCCTTGGTTGGAAACAGCCATTCATGAGGCGTCTAATCGACGATCCCGACATCAGGTGTGTCGATGTTGACGGTTGCGACTTTGGAATGCAAACGTCCGATGGTGTTCCCATCAGGAAGCAGTGGCGGATCGCCACTTCTTGCCCTGAACTAGCCAACGAGCTACGAGGGCGCACGTGTAGCCATGAAATAGGCTACCCCCACGCCAGGATCGAGGGAAGCCTTACGCCCTTGACTGCGCGATATCCTATTGGGATGTGTAAAGCCGTAATTAAAGGTCTTTACGGGCATAAGCCCTATGCGGCTGCCCCTGCTACCTTAAGCAAGGAGGACGACTCTCCTGCTGCGCCTGTTGAGGTAACGGAGGCCGATCCTTGTGCATGGAGGCGAGACAAGGATGCCTTGCTCGTCCACATGCTGAACAGTTATGCAACTCTCCCTACTCGGCAAACGCCTGGCTCTGCGGGCTTAGATTTAAGCTCGTGCGATGAAATCATCGTTCCCGCTAAGGGAAGTGCTCTTGTGCAAACTGGATGCGCCTTTACTTTCCCAAGCGGAGTTTACGGTCGCATCGCACCGAGATCAGGTCTGGCAGTCAAGCACATGCTAGACGTAGGTGCAGGAGTAATTGACCCTGATTTCTCAGGAGAAGTGAGAGTGATGCTTTTTAATCACTCTGACTATGAGTTTCGAGTTCGACCTGGAGACAGGATCGCTCAACTCATACTCGAGAAAGTCATGATTGTTGATGCCAAGATCACTGTCAAACAACCCGACGTAACCGTCAGGGGGGTTAATGGCTTCGGCAGTACCGGCGGGTACCCTGCTGGTCCCGCCATAGGGTTAAATGGAGATCCTGTTCCGCCAATGCCCAGATCGAACAAGGCTTCGGGGCATCAACCCAACCTACAGGGCATACCAACTTTTTACGCCTGTGTAGCAAGGCCTGTGACGAAGAAGGAGCAAGCTGGTAACGACAAAGCGCGTGCAGCTCTCCTCAAGGAGTGGACAAAGCTCCGAAAGCTGGGATGTTGGGATGAGTCGAAGGTTAGAGAGTGGAAGAAAGTTGCTGCCGAAGCGCGAGCAAACGGCAAGACTGTCCATGTTGGAAGAATTTTTGACATATGTGTGGAAAAGAATCATGAACTCCCTGAGGATGATCCTAATAGGAAGTACAAAGGGAGAGTAGTGTTTGAGGGATGCTTTGTGAGGGACCAGTCAAATCACTGGGCCATGTTTTCCGAAGCTACCTCATGCCCGGCAACAATGGCCGCAGGCAAGATGTGTGATGCATATGGTATGTTGCCTGGTCACGCACTACAAGTCAGTGATGGCGAATCCGCCTATACCCAAGCTAAGCTGCTGGGTCCCACGACATGGGTGCGTATTCCTAAGGATCAATGGCCGCAAGCATGGGTTGATGCTGGCTATGACGATCCGGTCTGTCCATTGATCCTTGCCCTATACGGGCATCCTGATGCCGGCACGTTCTGGGAAAAGCATTGCGAAGCAAGGCTTATTGAGGTCGGATTTATCCGTGTCCCGGAATGGCCGAGTGTGTTTTATCACCCTAAGTATAAGCTTTTTCTTGTGGTTTATGTTGATGATTTCAAGATGGGTGGCCCATCCGCTAACCTATCGATCGGATGGGACCTCATTGGTCGGGTAATTACAATGGAACCGCCGGGTACCCTCAAGCGGTATCTGGGCTGCGAGCATGAGTTTGCTGCAGCAGATGTACAGGGTTTCTTCGACCCTCGTACTGCCTGGACTGTGGATCATCCACCATCCAAAGAGATGCCTGACATTCGTTTCGGAGAGAAACGACTTCGAGCTGACGAGGTCAAATTCGACCCGGCTCGGGTGAAGATCATCAAATATAACGAAGCGTGCTTCATGGAAGCATGCGTTGACAGGTACAAGGAGCTATGCCTCCCCAAGTACCCTAGACCTCTGGTGAAGGCTGAGACGCCTTTTCTGGATGAAAGTAAACCGGAATTTGATGAGAATCCCATCAACCCGGAAGTAGATCAGCTGTTTGGGCAGCCATCTCCTTGCCCAACAGACGTGATTGCTGAACAGCCCGGTGTCCTAGGCGACGCTGCAGCTGCAGTTCTCATGAAAATTTTGTATGGTGCTAGAATGGGTCGATACGACCTAATTAGACCTGTACAGGCTTTGGCCAGTCGAATCACTAAGTGGAATCGACTGTGCGACAAGAAGCTTCATAGGATTGTTTCCTATATCAACTCAACGCTAGACCTACACCTATACGGGTGGGTCTGTGATAAGCCTAGTGACATTGAAATCGTCGCTTACTGCGATGCCGATCTCGCTGGAGATCGTACCGATTCCAAGAGTACATCTGGTGTCCTTATTTGCCTTGTCGGCCCAAGGACATATGTTCCCATTACCGCAGTTAGCAAGAAGCAAACTTCGGTATCCAAATCGACTCCCGAAGCGGAGATCGTTGCACTAGATCATGGCGTGGCCAAGGAAGGCATGCCACTTGCACAGCTTTGGCAGTTTGCTATCGGTCAAGGCACCGGTAAGCCTGTCACGGTGAATTGTATGGAAGATAATGAGGCCGCATGCCGCATCATTATCACTGGGAACAACCCAAACATGCGATATATGTCGCGTACTCAGCGAATCGACATTAGTTGGCTCAATGAAGTCTACAATGAACAGATTTTTCGTTTCGTAGCATGTCCATCGCATTACCAAGGCGCGGACATTCTCACCAAAGCGTGCGTAGATAAGGTGACATGGGGTAGGAATTTGCAGACTTTAGGAATGTTTAATCCAGGATTCCTGGAGAAATTCATTAGCCATCCCACCCTCCCTGTCGTAAAGCCTGCTGCACCTGTTCTCCCCCCAATTAGGGGGGTACGCATGGAAACCGATCAAAATTCATTTTTCAACAAATTCATCCAGTTAGCTGAATCCAGCTACATGGTTTTTGACATAGTTGAGGATCGATCAAATGTTTGCGATGCGCGAAACGTTTTCGTCGATTCTGAGCTTGGCATAACGCCTGAACCTCAGTTTGGTAGATGGCTTACCTACTTTGTTAGACCGGCCAATCTTTGCCCTGTTATCCCTAGACGGGGTACAATTGAAGGCTCCAGACCTAACATTTTGTTATGTAGATATAGCAGTTTGATCGATGCATCCACGCGAGGGAATTGGAGCAAGATCAGGCGCGCACGTGACCAGGTAGAGCAGTGCCAATCATGTCTAAACGACTTAATTGAGCACGCGCTGAACACGGAGTTTTCCGTAGGCATTTTCATACAGCCAAATACCTGGATTGCTAATCGCGATGTTCTTGTCAAGCTTGGCGTAAACCGCTATAGCCGTGTTGTACACTATTGCTCATGTCTTGTAAATAAGGACCATGTGCATGCGTTGACATTAATTTGTATTTCACGACATGTGAACTCTTTCCCAGTTTTCAAATGCAACAGGATGTATCGCACTACACGTGTTGATCCTCTTGTGCATGATTTAGTTGTAAAATATGTGTCCCGCGCTGCTCTTCAAACAGTCTCGAGTTGAGTAGACTTGATGGACATTATTCACTACAGCATTAGTCATGCTGCACTAACAACCGCAAATTCGCGACATTAGTTCAGGCACATTCGCCTCAAGTAGTTGGTTTGTGTTTGTGTCAGTTCCCGCCCGGGTGGGCATGTTCATAGGATAGCTTTGCAGTTTCCTATGCAGTTGTGTAATGGGATCGTTGTCAATGCACGACCGTTTGTCATTAGGCATGACCATATTCGGTCCTAGACCTGGGGAATTGCCCCTCCATACTGATACAGTTGACACTCGAGGTTTACACACCTTTGAGTGATTATTCATTTCTGTGTTGGTGTTACCCTACCGCTTCCCGGGCGCAAACTCGCGCCATGGCAGCGGCTGCATCCGCGGCCAGCGGAGCGGCGGGCGCTGCCCCGCGCTCGAGAGGCTCCTCTTTGGCGGCGCGGCAGCAGGCGGTCTACATGAACCCGAACAGCGCCTGCAACTTGGGTCCGCTCCCAGCCGGAGCGAAGAACGCAGCCAATGCGCTGTCCGATGAAAGGCCTACTCGGCTATCGGAAAACCTTAGGATTTGTTACCCGCACTTGACGGCAAAGTCCGATCAGTACGGTAGTCGCACCACTGCTGAGACGCAGTTGGTGCAGGTCAAGGAAGGCGTCAAAGACCCTCAAGTCATCGGTGCTTTTTCCGGCATTTTCAACCTTCTGGAAGGGTTTGACACGAGCATGATTGAAGACAAGTCCTTCGTCCCGGCTCTCAAGAAATACCGCCGCCTACGCGTGGCTGGTATTCTGCAAGCCATGCTTCTGGGTGAAGTGGAGCTGAGTGACCAAAGCGTCTACACGGCTGCCATAATCATCTGTGAGGCGATGCCGCGAGAGCCGGAGCTCCACTGCGAGCCGACTCGGAACGCGCTGATTGACATGACATTGTCTACCGCCGTTTCCCCTTCACTGGTTCCCCGAGGCGGGAACTGGCTGTACGAGATGGCGAAGGTCGACTCACGCTGGCAGACCTTTTTCCAAGCGGCGAATAAAAATGTTATTCGCGCCATGCAGTCGGCCGTTGTAAAGGGTAGGAGAGATTTGCCCTCGAATGTACAGCCGGCAGGAGCCGAGGAGGCGTTCAAGGCCTGGGCATACCAGCGCCCAACTGCCCTCTGTACCCCACCCAAGGCGGTGGTCGGGTATATGAAGGCAATTTACTGCATCTCAGCCGATGCGCTGACTAAGATGCAAACGGTCAATGCACATGCGTTTGAAGTAGGATCCATGTGCAAGGAGATTGAGGCCGTGTGGTCCTCCTATGACGATTTTGTGGATTTCTTCACGGAAGAGATAGGGATTGCCCCTACCATATTTCACCTGATCGACTGGAAACGCGCGAAGCCGCTTACCATGCCGAGCAAGGAAATTGGGGATTGGCATGCCGGCGATCCTGTGCTTGAGCGCGACGGATATCTAGTGTTCCCGATGCGGCACTGTGCAGAGCTCAATGCAGCCAGCATGCATGAGAGATGGGCTCATGGAACTCAATTCTCGTCCCTATGGAACATATTGGGCCATGGGAATGCCGTTGCATCGCTCGGAGATGCCGACACGCTAACAGGCGTGTGGACATCGACGAAGCCTGTTTGTCTTGAGAGTTATTACTCTTGTCTTAGCCATATTGGCCTGGGCGTAACCGCTCGTCTGACACTTTTGCTACGCCCTCTCGGTAAGAACGCCCACGAGGCGTACATGCATACTGAGAAGGGGCCTGCGCACCAACGCGTGATAAGGCAATTCCGCGTTCGTGTCGAGGCAATCGCTCTCAAAGAAGAGACGATTGGTGAAGGGACATCTGCTGTGGCGGGGAATTTGCTGTCGCATAACCCTGCCACGCACCTCTGGAACCCTGTGCTTGAGGTAAACCCTCATTCGGCAGAGGTCGGATGGATACGTCACGGCGCCAACCGCGTAGCGCTGACCATTGGGGCGGAAATTCCCGCCGGGTCGGTGGCACGTGAGGCGTCGGTTCCCCCGGCCAAGCCCGGTGGCGAGGTGGATTTTAAGTTCTTTCCTCAGGAGATCCGCGATGTCGGCGAGGTACGATGCTGCCCGCTGTTCGAAACCTGGGAGCACTATGTTCCCGCATCGGAAGGAAAATTCTTTCCATTGGCTGGCGGCCTCCCCTTTTCAGGGGCTGCAAAGCTCATGTACCACGTGCCAGGGCACGTGGTAGCGCTGCTTGCCAACGCAGCCACTCAATGCAGTGAATTCATGAGCGCGATCAGCGGAAACATCTACCCTGATCGTCAGGACCGCCAACCGTATGAGCTTGTGCGGGAGATGTGGGAATCATGGGCGTTCAATGTCCGGGCTCACATTATCTCCATGATTTGGCCCGTGACGGCGATGGAATACGCCGGCTGCGAGGAGCCGGACAATTTGGGGTTCGTTCTCACAATGCTGGGATACGTCAACCCCTCCGCTGCGGCTGGCCTATGCGCCGAGCTGCTAAGCGGATGCAAGCCAAACAAGGTCTCTTACATAGGTGTAGAGGGATCTCGTGTTGTGGTGCTGGTTGGACCCTCACACTGGGTTACCGGCAGCGCGGGTCAGTCCATTACTGAAGCAAAGCTTCAGGAGCAGTGGACGACCATCCGGACAAAGCTCCCGGCCAAAACCGGCGAATACGCGCTGGAGGTCGTGGAGATTGAGGAGGAGACCTCAGTAGCTGAGCTCCTCCGTACCGTGGTCAGCCAGAAACTAGCTGACCCGGTACATGCAGGTGCTCCTGCGGGCGCTAAAGATGATATATTCATCATCTTTACCAAATGCCTGTGGCTGACCGAATGGCGCAAGTCCGAAAACACGTATGGTCCCAGCCCCGATGCGGGTAGGATCATCGATGAAAACATCGATGCCATGAAGGCGTTCGCCAATAAGGGCGGCCGGAGCCAGGCACCGACGATAATCTTGTCGGGTCCGGGCATCGTCTGGCATGGGACAGCCATGCAGGAGGTCGCAACCACGTTTTTCATGAAGTGCCGCGACGCCGGTTTCCCAGCCTACCCATCCAACGCGATGTGGTTCGGCTGCTCGAAGAAGAGCCTAAACGGCGGCGTTGTCGGTCTCGAAAGAGGCGGACACCAGTTTATGGGTCTTGTCTCGGCGTTCACCGACCTGGTGTGTCTGCTGAGGCGTGAGTACTCAATGAGTGACGAGGTCCGGGAAGCCCTGGCCCTTGCTCTGGATTTCTTGGTAGAACAGGAGCTTCTGATGAAACCATCGAAGTCATATCTGAGCGCTGCGAAGCAGTGCGGAGTCGGGGCAGGCCTCACACCGGTCGACCGGTGGTCCTCATCTGAGGATGCGCCATGGGCGGAGGTAATCTCTGCTCCTAGAACGATGTCGAGTGGCCCATGCGCCACAAGCCGTGTGTCGTCGGCCAAAGCGCCTGCCGCGGCCGATGCAAGAGCGTCTGAGCAGCAGTCTGCTCCTCGCCCCAACGCGGGAAGTGGGCCACAGACAATGGCTCAGCGCGTCCGGTCCTCGACGCCGCCCGCAACGGGGAGGCAGAGGCTGGGCCAAGCAATGGCCAATTTCGGCCAGTCGGCCGCAAGTCGCGGTCTCTCGCCGGCTGTTTGCGGCAATCAGAGGGGAACAATACCTGCAAAGCCAGCGCAGGCGTGCGGGTATAGCCCGACCACGACTGGTGGTCCGTCTAAAACAGGCGGCCACAGAATAGATTTGAAGCCTGCTACCGGGAAGCAGTTGTTGAAGGCTAAGCCTGATCCTCCCGAGCTTCCCAAGGACGCGTACTCCGATGACTTTCCATCCCTGTCCAAGCGCGAAGCCGCTAACAGATGGAGAGGCGGGGCCGCAAGGGGTCCCAGCTGCGCACCACCTAAGGTGGGAGGATCGATGCCATGCCTGTCTTCGGCCTCTGGCCCTCCGCCAAAGGGTGCCGCTCCTTGCGCCAAAGGACCCGAGGTCAAAGCACCTGTGGTCACGGGCGCACCCGTGCCTAAAGCGGCAGGTGCTGACGCACCGACCGATGGGGGTTCGGGGGGATGCGCTCCCGCGAATAGCGAGATCACGCACCCTCGGCCCGAGGTTCCACCGCGGAAGGCAGTGAAGAGCCCCCCGGCTAGTCTGTCTGAGCCGGCGAAGCCTAACCAGGCGGAGCCGCCACCTAAGCGTGGGGGCAGTGTTCCAGATGTCGCTGGTGGGGATAATCCTCAACCAGGAGACAGCACTCCCTCCCTGTCGACCGATGCGTCGATGGGGATGGCTTCCCATCCCGAAGCATCCAACCCCGTTGGTCAGGATGTACAGCCCGAACCTGCGGATGCAGGCGGGGCCAAAAGGGCTTCACCCAGCCAAGGCGCTGCGGGTGGAGACAATGATGGGGACGGCGATGGGGCGGAGGGAGATTCCCCTACCTCCCCTGCCGATGAGCTCCCGGGCCGCGACGATCCTATGGATGGGAGCGGGACTGGTGGGGATGGTGGGCCCGATCCACCCGATGGCGACGATGATCCGTCTGAACCCGGAGACCATGAAACTGGTCCGGATTCGGAATATTATGCGCCCGCTGAGAGCGCGGATGCTTGCATCGTTGTGCATTACCTGTTCCGGAGAGCAGGTTACTCGCCAGCGTTGGCGGCGTGGAGGAACGGGGCCTGGCCAAGGCGCCTTCTTTACCCCGATCAGGCTGACCACATTGAGGATGCCCTTGCTCTTACTCTGTGGCAAGGCCTGTCGGGGGATGAATTTTTCCAGCTGCTGGACAATGCTTCAGCAACTGATCGTCGTTTCGGCGAATACGACTGGGATTACCTGTCAAAGGCCATCCTGTCTGACACGATGAATGCTGATGACATTCATCACGCAGGAGCCAAAGCGCTTGCTGATTGGGCTGAGGAAAACCTCGGGCCATTGTCGATTGGCCCTCGGCCGGACCTGGTCGCACGGTTTAACCAGATGCAGACCGAGAAAGGGCATCCGAACCGGGAATCGGCAAATGAGTCTAGTGTCGGCTCAGGGAAACAATATGTTCCCCGTCCTCCGATGGAGGATCAGCCGAACTCGAACCAGATCTCCGCCGACGTATTCCGCGGTCGGGAGATCCGTTTGGGGCTCACTATGCCTGACTCCCAAAGCGGAGATGACGAGCTCAGCGCGCAGGACGCAACGTGGAACGTTGCGTACTGCGATTTTTACAGGGCCGCCGCGAATCTGTGGCGTGCGAGGTCATGCTTGCGCGAAGCCGCAGGATGCATGATTGAAACTGGGTATATTCACCCTCAGATGGCTGCCGCCATTGCGGCGACAGAAAAGGTCGAAAGATTTTGTAATGTTCTTCGGGCTGCCAACCGCTATGCCGGTTTAGGCACGTATCGATTCAATGATATCGTGGGCAGGAATCTGCTCAATGGATACGACGGCTGGAGAACACCTCCGAGATTGTGCAAGTTGCGTTTCAGGAGGTTGCAAAGGTCACCTCAAAGGACACTCACGCTTGCGTGCGGGCGAGTGATGAGGCTCTCGAGCGGTGGGTAGCGAAGCAGCTGCTCATCGAGGAGAGCAACACTGGCGTCTCGATTCCCGACAATATGTCTGTCATGGCATATTTAATCGACCACCCGCAACAGGCGGCGCAATGGGGTCGTCATATGACGAGAAAGGGCAGTCTAAATTCAGCATTTGCCCTTTACCTCTCCGTGCATATCTTTGATGCCTATCGCATCGGGATTGAGGACGGGTATTTGGTTCCGCTGTATGGCCTAGGCGCCTCACGCGCGGACGTCGTAATGTCATTGGTACAGGCTGAGCGACGCCTCACGGACTTCAATACTGAAGATCCGACTTTCGATGCTTCCACTGTTCTTGATTGGAGTATCGACTCTTTGCGGGCCGGTGGTGGATCCATCACGGCCCCAATTGAGTATGCTGAGGCATACATTTATGTCGAAGACAACAAAGTTGACATGGTCCCCGCTTCGCGGCGCGACGGCCAATGCGCCATTGTTTTTGCTGACCCGCCGGTTGGGAAGCACCACAGGCGGGCAGCCACTCCTAGGGGAGACCAACGGTCTGCTACCCCGCGACCTGAATCCAGGTCAAAGGGTGATCAGCAAAAGGGCAAAGCCCCTGCGCAATCCTGGCCCAAGGGCGGAGGTCACAAGGGTGACCAGTTCCCAGGAAAGGGTCACAAAGGTGATCAGTACAAAGGCAAGGGTGGCCAATACGGCTACCAACAAGGGCAGTTCGGTCGTGGCGGATCCGCCAGATCGAGAACTCCCACTGGCGGGTATCAGCCTGATGCTCGCGGGTCGGGATACAAGGGTGCTCAGGCAGCCCCTTTCCCGTTCCCAAGTCCGATGTACCCCGCTTTCCCAATGGGAGGGTACATGCAACAGCCAATGGCTGGCATGATGCCGCAAATGTGGCCTGGCACAATGCAGCAGGGTTGGCAGCCGCACATGCAGGGTGATCCACGCGAGTTCGAGAATCCGAACTCGCCGCATACCCCTACCTGGGGTGCGGATGATGAGTTGGCCGAGACCGTGCCTCCTCCTCCTGGGGACTGGAACCTCAACAAGGGGAGGGGACGGCACGGCGGCGGACGACATCGGTGATACCTGGTGTCCGTCTGCATCTTTTGCGTAGCGGCGCCAACGCGCGCGTGCTTTCATTCCGAAATTCACATAATGGACAATGCTCCCTGTTGTATTTCTATGTTTGGGCTATTCGCCATTCCAGAATTCAACTGCATGCGCAGCTGTGCGCTATTCGCGCTGGCGGCGATTACCTGTCAGGTGTGCGTCGCCGCAGCAAGGCAGTTACCCTCGCCGGTGTCTACGGCCGCTGGTTGTCAGCATCGTCCAGCACCGCTGCTGCTGCTGGAGATGGAACTCATCAAGGTGCTGCGGTGAGGATCACGGATGCGCTGCACCGCTGCCGGTGAAGTCCTACTCGGATCTGGACCGCTGATTGCAGCTGGTGGTGTTCCTACTGAAGGTCTTTGTGTGATCGCGCGCCTAGACGGTGCTACTTTAAAGACCAAGGTCTTGTGGTCAAAGCACCATGTTTCAACCAGCAGGCCAATGCGCCTAAATCATGAATTCAGGAACTAAATCCACTTGAACCTTGCGGTTCGTTGTGGTTGCATTGCAAATGTAATTTTATTTCATGCCTGCCATTCTGGAGTTGAATCTCTTTGTTTCTGTTTCTTTTTGCTTTCTCTTGTTTGATTTGGCTACCGGCGCGAATCCGCCCCATACCCGTAATTCGGGGTGGTGGCGGGATCCGGGCACCAATGAGTGCCCGGGTATGGGGTCGCGAACCCTGGTAGCCTAATCGGCTTTGTTTTCTTTTTATTTGCATTTCAACTTCAACATGGCCAATGCGCCTTTCCAAATTCACTCCATCTCTTTGTACAGGCGAGGGGGGTGTTTTTGGGGGCATGTAGTTTTATCGCAACATGTTTCAACGCCACGGCCAACGCGCCGTTTGGCTCAAGTTTTACCTCCGGCATTTAGGTTTTGCCGTGACCGTCGCCATAGCGGTGCGGCGCTGAGCACCGTCTGCCTCCTGCAAAAGAGGCGGCCGGCAGCCGGCGGTGCCGTTCTACGGCGGGTCCGGGTCGAGGCCAATTTGGGGGGTTGCGCTATTGGTTTGCTTTGCTCGCTCGCTGCGCTGCTTTGTTTGCCTGCTTGGTTTGCTGCTTTGTGCTTGCTTTCGGTTGTTTCTGCCCTTGCTGGGTTTCTTACCTTGTTACAACTGGCACCCTGTTTTGGTTCGTGTTTGGCCAGCCGAGGGCACCGCTTTGCCCTTGGGACTGGGGGACTTAAACAATCTCTTCTTGTTGGTGGGATTGGGCCTGTTTATTCTCTCCCGAAATACTGTTTCAAACCCTTTCGCAGTTTGGTTTCCCTTCTTTTCTTTTCAGGTGTGCCAGAATCAAAACCCGGGTAGATGAAGGTTAATCAGGGACAATCCCAGCCATACATAGTTGCGGCCGCCTTTGTATTTCCTTATATGATTCTGGGTCAGCCATTTTAATACCGGGTTTTGATTGTGACTCAGGTCTAGTTTCTTACCCCAGTTCCGGTCGATGTCGGGTCAGGAGCGGCCCACCTTCATCGTCTTCGGCTTCCTACTGATCCACGTGGCCATGATCATCTCGGAGGCTTCGGCAGGGTGGAGCTGAGGCTTTTTCTCCAATGGGTGAAGAGCATGAACAGCACCCAAGAAGCATCCAAGAAGCACCCAAGACGCATCCAGAAAGTATCCCGGAAGCATCCAAGAGGCATCCAATCAAAAGGTGTGTTTCCTTTTAAAAGCAGATCCCGTTTCGGCATCCACAAGAGAGTCTGGGGTTTGGAAGGCGCTTCCTGGTTGGGCAGGTCTGGCTCACGCACCCAGCGGACCCATGGAAGTTGATTTTGGTACATGGCGGTGGTGGTCAGAACCAATGGGATCCCATTTTGGGGTAGGTGAATTCACCACCCATTCTTGAACCTATTTTAGTGGTTGGATTGGGACGTAACCACTGGGGGTACGGATTTTTGGCTTTTGACCCGACTGCCACGTTGCAGTTTGCCTTTGCACACACTCGCCTGCCAAATACCAGCACACCCGTTCAACTGCGCCCGTGCACCACTGCATATATATATATATATATATCTATATATATATATATGCTCGCCCCCCCCATGATCCACGCCCAGCAGGTCCAACCATCTGCTATGCAGGGCCAACCTTCTGCTTGTCCAACCATCTGAGATGCAGGGCCAATCTGGCAGGAGCAACTGTCATGCATTACATGCAGCACATGCACCTGGAAAGCAAAAGCAGCATACTGCAGTTTTTGGCTGGCCTAGCAAATTGTTAGATCATTCGCTTCGGCAGACTCACTTATGTTTGCCACTGCCTTTCATGGAGTACTTCCCCGCGAAGTTTTGTGGGCCCTCCAGCAATGGAGCCATATTCCGGGGCCAAGTGCCCCCTCTGGGCCTGCTTCATGGCCCACGAAGGTCTGTCAACTTCCCAACGGCTCCTTGGCCTGGTGTTCGATGATCTTCTTTAAAGAAGGAGCGTTTTCTTGAAGTTCATGTTTGTCGGCCGTTCTTTGCCCGGTCTTTCTTTCCCCTGCCTGAGGCTCTGAAGTCTTTGAGTTCGATGGCATCCTCTTCAAGGTGGATGCTGATGGCGAGACGGAGCTGAACGCCGACGAGGTGCAGCTCATCATAAAGTGAGAGCCGGCAGCCACATGGCTAGATTTTCCTGGCATGTCTTTGATGCCTTGCAATCAGTCTCAAGCTAGATGAGACAAATCCTTTGCATGGCCTACGAATCCATTCTGCAGGCCAATCACCTTTTCAGTTTGTCTTCGAGGGCATTCGCTTCCGAGGGATGATCAGTGCGTCTTGGGGCCTGGTCGCACTGTCTGCCCTGGGAGCTGGCGAGCAGCCTCTACACATGGACCTGAGAAGTGGGACCAGCTGCCAGCAGCAGGACTTGGTCTACGTCAAGTTGGACAAGTTTCCTGCATGGAGGCAAGCCGTGGTTTTGCAAGCCAGTCGCAAGTCAGAGAAGCTGATCCTTGCGGTCAGGGTCACGTCCGAGGAGCTGGAGAAGAACTGGATCGAGAGCTTGTTTGTGGTGAGCAGCTTGGGTTTTGTGCTGGTGGAAGGCACACAAACTCAAGTGCGGCCGAGCTGCGCCGCGCCACATCGGGCCCTGGAGGTGGAAGTGGAGGCTTTGCTAAAAAAGGGCCAAGAGGCGTTAGAAGCGGAGGACCTGCGCTACATCACTGCTTCGGAGGATTTCGATCAGAAGCGGCCGGTGGCATCTGAGAGCAGCTCGGAAGAGGACGAGGATGGCAGCGGAGACGATCCTGTGTTGAACCTGCTTGCTGTTGAAAGCCCACAAGAGTGGGCGATGGTACCGGAGGAGGAAGCAGGGGAAGCAAGGATATCCCCATAAAAAAGGACGGGAAAGGGGCAATATCCGCTGTTGAAGCCCAAAGCCACGAAGAAAAGCGATGCGCCGCTGCTGGAGCAGGTTATGTCCCAGGGGCAAGGCAACATCGATCTGAATGCTCTAGTGTCCTTGGAGATCTTGAAGACGCTGAAAGGCAAAGGCTCCCGACGCACCGAGGGCCGAAGCAGACAGCAGCCGCAGCGAAGATGCTTCAAGCGAGGAGGACAGCTCGAGCGGGAAGGACAGACCTCGTGGTGCGGGCACGGCCATGCGGGACCACCGGAAAGAGCGCAGCCGCATGAAGCAAAAGCCGCTTAGGCACGTTCGCAGACACGAAGAAACTCTGGGTGTCAGCACGGAAGCGGCTTACAGTCTGACGGACTACATTAAGAAGCTGAACTGGGGCAAGAATCGCAGTTTGATGCGCAGGAAACATGATTCTGCAAAGCTTGCTACAGGACAAGCCAATTGTGTCGAAAAGACAGAAAACAGGCTAAAGAAACTTGGCCCCCTTTGTGTCAACCTAGTGCTGGTGGAAGGTTGTGAGTGCTGCTTGCCCCTGTTGCCGAAAGAATCCAAGAGCTCAAGTCCCGCCCTAGCTCAGTGGTGTCAAGCCTGTGCAGAGCTGGGTGGATAAGCATGGAGACTTTTACAATCTCTGCAGGGGCTTTGTCGTGGCGCGTCTGCAAACAAGTTTCAGACAAGCAATTGAAGCGCGCCGCAAAAAGGTACCCAGCAGATGCAAGGTTCCAAAAGTTTGCCAGGGCCTTTGTGGCCATGAAAGAACTTGAGCAGCAAGAAGATCCCTTGCCCTGTGTCCCGGTGCGATGCGTCGCTGGACCTGCGCGCTCTGCTTGGTTCATGCTTGATGCCAAGGCCTACGGGCGCAAAATGCTTGGGACCTGGGCCGGATCCACTGCCTGCCGGGTGCTGCTTTTGGTTTTTGTGGTCCGGTGCCTCTGCAAACCATCCATAACGGGTTTCTTGGCCAAACCCATTTCCTTGTGATGTTGCTTGAAGAACTGCTGGATGAAGTACTCTATCAGTTGGACTTTGCCGTTCGAGAGGTGCTTCCAAATTTCTCCGATGTACAAGCTGCGCCAGTCACTCACCTTTCGCATTTCCTTTCTGCAATGCGTGGTACCGGCATTTCCACGATTGCTGCCTGCGTCTTCCACAAGGCCAAGTGGCAGCATGACAGCTCCTTGCGTGGCTGTGGCTTCGCCTGTCCACCACCACACACCTTGGGTGGGTTTGGTTGTTTTGCACTTCCATTGCGCGTCTGCTGCAGCAGTCAGTCAGTGAGTGCACCTTGCGCAGTGCCTTGCTTTTGTGCAGTACAGTCGCCAGCTGCGCACGCAACTTCCGGAGCGCCCCTCTTGCATGAAAAGATGCGTGCTTCGGATCTCGGGGCAGGGCAGGGGAAGACATATCCTGGCATGCCTTTGATGCCCCTCCTTCAGTCTCAAGCTAGCCACCGCCACCCTGCCTCCTCTGTTTTGCACTTCCATTGTGCGTCTGCTGCAGCAGTTTTTGTGGCTGCCGCCTTGGCAGTACAGTGCCTTTTTGCAATTCGCAGCGCCAGCTGCGCACGCAACTTCCGGAGCGCCCCTCTTGCATGAACAGATGCGTGCTTCGGATCTCGGGGCAGGGCAGGGGAAGACATATATATATATATACACACACACACCCCTGCCAAATGCGTGATGGAAATCCAGGACGACTCAACACCTCGACCCTCCACCAGGGGCCGAATTTTGTTAGTTTGGTCATTTGATCCAGCTTTCAATGCTTGGCAAACCCGCTTGATCTACAAGTTCAGCCTCTTTTAGAGAGGCTGAGCGGATCGCTTTGGGGGAAGTTGCGCCCTTATATTCATACGCTGCCGACATGACCTAAATCAAGGAACCCATTCGGATCGTTTGTGGTCCTCCCTTTCGGATCACACCCCTATGTGTTCACAACACGTTGTCGACTTCTTGCGGGGAGGCCGTCAAAATCCAAGTTTATCCTTGTTGGTCAAAGCCAGTACTCTTTCCTTGCTAAATGTTGTGTTTCGTCGAATACAGTTCAAACGGGGCTCGCATCTAGGACGTTCAGCCCACTATTTATGCTGACATCGCCTGCCTGGCAATGGACCTCGAAGTCACTATTGCCTGTTTCCCTGACCTCCCCTCTATCAGAAATCCCTCATATTTTTTTTGACCTCCCAGAGCAGTGAACCCACCAGTGACTGGCATTCTCCTCTTAAATTTGCCTTCAAACCAACCTGGCTGTGGTTGTCAAAACCAATGGCATCCCATTTTGGGGTAGGTGAATTCACCACCCATTCTTGAACCTATTTTAGTGGTTGGATTGGGACGTAACCACTGGGGGAACGGAATTCTGGCTTTTGACCCATGGCCACCTGAGCAGGGCCTCCGGCAAGTCTCCCGTAGGCGTTGCAGATCCCCATCGTGGGCTTCATCCTGCAACCCCTGAGGGAGATCGAGCCCAGCATCGAGCGGACCCATCCAGCGTTTTCGTTTTGTGTTTCTTTTTTTTGGGAGGGGGAGGGGCAGGGTGGCGAATTGGTGGTTTGGATCGGTGGCTTGGATCGGTGGTTTGGTTTGGAGGTTTGGATTGGTATTTGAACCCCTGGTTCTTGTTGAGGGCAAACTATCCCCAAACCTCCAAACATGGGCGCCCAAGAATCCTTATGCCAGATGGTCGTGGTTTCGCTTGTCGTGCCTCACTACGGATCATGGAATTGAGGATTAGGATTCAGCATCCCTCCGGGCAAACTCCGCGGAGTTGAATCGAGGTTTGGAGATCTTGCAAGGGGAGCGCCAGCCGGCCAGCCGGTCCAGAATTTCCTTTCTGGTGGTTTCGCTCGTCGCCTTCTGGGCGAACCTTTTTTTGTGCTTTTGTTGGGTTGACGTCTTACTTGGAAATACGGGGACCTCCCTTATCCCAGGTCGATCTGGTTTTGCTTTGCCATCCTTCTGGCACCTGAAGTCTCAGGGTCACCTTCGAATCCTTCGGCAGCCCTTTGGCTCAAGACCAACAAAAACGGGTCCGCTGGGAGTTGCCATGGCGTTGAGAACTCTGGCAGCTGTGCTGCTGGGCGGTTCTGCCAAGGAGATCAAGGCGAGGCGCGAGAGGGAGGTGGCTGCAAGCCTTGGAACCCTTGGAACCGGCTCCTAAAAGGATCTACATGTTGCAACCATTTGAAACATGTGGCTTTTTCAACGCCGAAAGAAAAGGGAAGCCACCAATGTTCAGGTGTATAATGTAAGGATCCCTGTTGGTTGATAGATTGTTGAAGGAACCGCTAGCTTGGTCCCGAATTTTCACGATCTTTCCTGCCCTTGCATGGAACCTGACTGCTGAGAAGCTTACAATGAACCCCCTGTCCAAGGCTCGGCGAAACCTTTGCGGCCTCTGTTAAGAGGAAATTCGCCTTCAGATCGCTTCCAGACAGAAATTGTGGACTGTGGTTGCAAACCACGGCCGTGGTCATTACCCTCATTTTTCTCATGGTCATTTTCTCATGGCCGCTAGTGTAACTTTCACGTATTTCTGGGCAAACAAATGCGATCTCACCGAGGACGGGGGTTTGTGACCCTACCCATGATGAAGGCTTCTTGGGCGTCCCTTCTGTCAGGTGGGCCAATTCTCATAGTTCACTGCAAGGCGCCTCACAACATTTGCCCAGATATGAGGCCACCCTTCTGGGACGGTTTTGAAGGGAGCTGAAAGGGAACTGAAAGGGAAGCCACCCATCTTAGAGGTTTCAGTTTGTTAAGTTATAGGAAGTTTGGTCGTTCCGTTTGAGTGCAGAGTACCCTCCCGAAAAACGTGGAACCTGAACGAGTGTCCAAGGGTCTTCCAGAGGGCCCCTTCAAGGTTCTATGTTTGTTCTCGGGTGGGCACCAAATCATCACTCCACGGCTGCTAGGCCAAGAAATGGTTTTAGTTTCCTTTTGGTTTCCCTTTTTGACACGCTCCAAACAGGTCTCCTCCAAAACCCTTCTTTTCAGGAAGCCATGAAAAACTTAGGGAAACGGCTGGTTTTTGTGGTTGAAAAGAATGGGGAACCAACCCCTACACCATCCAATCAGCATTCTGTTTGTTCATTCCCAAGGCCTCCCAGTGTCGAAGCTCACATTTTCCGTGCCAGGTGATCAATCAGTGCCAGGAGACGCTGTGGCTGGGCGCTCGGAACCTTCCGCTCGAGGAAGGCCAGGTGGAGATGAAGCCCAATGCCCAGGCGGGATGTGGGGGGTGGGTCAAAATGGGTGTTGAATTTAACCCCAAAATGGGATCCCATTGCTTTTGACAAAAGAAATGGGATCCCATTTTGGTTGGTAGGTGAATTCAACACCCATTTTAGGCTTCCTATTTTAGTGGTTGGATTGGGAGGTCACTGGGGGGAGGATTTTGATTTTGACCCATGGCCATGTGTGGGGTGGGGCAGAAGGATGAGGCAGGGGTGGGGGCTCCTTTCTCCTACGAATTGGAATGAGAGAGTTGAGCTTGAAGCGCTTGGAGCAACTGGCCCCAGACTACAGTACTCCCATGCTTCTTTTGGGGCGAAACTATGGTTTCGGTCACCCCGAAAACTTGCCGAAAGGACCAATGGGGTTGTGGATGTTTGCAAAACGGCCTTGTTGGAGTGTTTGGTTGCGACAGCTGGAAGTTGATGAAGTCGAGGAGGGCTTCGTTCCAGAACATGGGAACAAAGGAAAGTGAGAGCCTTCGTTGAGCATCCTTCATCGGCGATCGCACGATTCAAGGAGTAATTGCATGCCCCTTAGACAGGTGCCGAATTATTGTAAACGCTTCGCGTTGCCCGCCTCGGCCAGAAGGCTTTTGGCTGGCTTTGAGGTACTGTGTTTTGGTTTGCCTTGAAGTGTTGTGTTTGTCTGAGCGAGTCGGCACCGAAATGCGCGAGCTGGAGGGTGGATGCAGGTTCGCGCGTTTCTACATATCTTGCCTGAGGGAGCATGTGCGGAATTTGACAGGTTCTAGGGGGAGCTTGACCGGTTTCTCGGCGCCGGATTGTTTGGAGGGATTTCTAGAGGGGAATTTGACCGGGGATATGAACCGGTTTGAGAGGGGGTTTGAGTTTTCGGCAGAAATCTGACGTTCTAGGGGAGAATTGTGGGTGTTTGCCCGGCTTCCACTGGGCAAGTCAGGCTTCGTTTTAGCCCTGTTGAGTGTCACGGAAAAACTTCTTGCCGCAAAATGGGTGTGGCTCAAAATTCAAGAGCTAGGGCTACACAGGTTTTAGTCTTTGGCTCCATTTACCACGTGCCATTTTGGTACGTTTATTTGAGCCACAGCCAATCGAGCATCTGGATTTTTCTGCCGACCTCGAGTGAGAGATCCCCACCCCAGCGCTTTTCGGGAGGTGAGCATCGAGGTGGAGAGCCTGGACTCGGGGAGCCTCTGGGCGCGCACCGGGTGCTCGGAGCAGCGGGTCTTCGAAGACTGCTACAAGGAACGAGTAACGAATACGTCGATTAACTCTTTGGGGGCCAAGCGGATGGCTCTTTTTCGGGGGAGTTTTCGGCCGGACCGGAAAGTTTTTCTTTTTTTTTGCCTAGCCCTGGCACAGGGCTAGCCCTGGCAGGTGATTGGTTCGTTGGTTGGTTGGTTGGTGTTGGTTCGTTGGTTCGTTGGTTCGTTGGTCGTTGGCTGGCGCCTCGGTAGGACGAAGATTTGGGATGGGTGTTCGTTTAGGGTAGGTTCAGGCCTGGCATCGTTTTAACATCCTCAGCATCGTTTTCAACATCCTCAGCATCACCAGGCTCTGGGTTTAGGGTGGGTTCCAGGTTTGCTCAGGCTTGGCTCCGGGTGGGTTCCAGGCCCATTGAGAGACAAATTTGTGGGTGGCTGTGCTTGAGGTAGATGGTTTAGTGCTGGTTTATGGTGGGGCTTCTTGGGTGTGGACCTACACAACCACGACCGAAGCCAATGTTAAACCCACTAAACCCGCCCGAGACCAAGCACAAGAAGCCCCACCATAAACCAGCACTAAGCCATCTACCTCAAGCACAGCCACCCACAAATTTGCTCTCAATAGGCTTGGAACCCACGCGGAGCCAAGCCTGAGCCAACCTGGAACATACCCTAAACCCAACCTAAACCAAAGCCTGGTGATGCTGTTGAGAAAGATGCTGAGGATGTTAAAACGATGCGAGGCCTGAACCTTTTTATCCGTTAGTGTCTCCTTTTGTGCACGCCAGGCTGTGCCAGGGTTAGCTATGCCCAAAGAAAACATCTCACCCGTTTTCGGCCTTCCAATTCTTGCAACCATCCAATAAATGGTAGGTTGTCTGTTGTTGAACCACGACAAACGGGGTACTCAGGAAGCTTTACTGGGAACTTACAAAAACACAAATTTAGGGGGTTGCTTCCATTTTGCAACTTGTGTTGGATGGGGGTGTCCTTTTCCTCTGAACACATGTATCCTCGCACCAAGAACGGAAACCTAGGATTAACAAACCCCCAGTGGATCAAGAAGGGGGTGACTCCTGTTGATGGGGATCACCGTCCATCCAGTTTGTTAATCCTGGGATAACGCCAGCTTCACCCCAACTCTTTCAGTCATCCTTCTGCCAGAAAATGACTGGCGCTCAGGGTTGCTTGAGAGGTTTTCAGGCATATTTCCCATTGGTCGCGGCAGCCATGCGGGGACTCACGGAGCATGAGCCCGCTACAGCGAGACTTCATTCGGGATGAAGCGAGCTGCGGTCCCCTCAAGGGGCCGGAGAGCCTTGACCATGCCCCAGAGCGGCATGCGTTGCCAACTGATGGGTTAAAATCCAAATTTCTTAGCTCCAGTGAACATCGCAATCCCCACTAAAAAGACCAAAATGGATGGTGCACCTACCCCTAAGATGGTACCATTGGTTTTGACCCACAGCCAGCTTTCCTACTGAGAATGGGGCTACAAAGATATGGCGCCGAGTCTTGTTTTTCCTTTTCGGGGCACTGGCTGCAACTGGGAGGCATGTCTTCCCACTTGGGTTGGTTCCCTTAGATTTGGTTGCAACTTACAACCCGCACTTTCTGGTTGAGACCTTCCATTCCCAATCTTTGCTGAAGGCCAAGAACTCTTAAACTCTCCCCCCCACCCCACCCCCAGAAAGAATCCCAGGCTCTTTTGGGACCCAGGGGCTCTCGCTGAACCCGCCCTGTGCTGCGGGGAGCCACTTCTACTGCCGCGACGGAACCCACGGCGTACAAGGTCTCACGGGTGAGTGCCAGGCGAAGCCGGGCGCAAGACGGCGGTGGGCTTCTGGGGGGATAGTTTTTTCTTCTTCTTTTTCTTCTTCTTTTTCTTCTTCTTTTTTCCCCCTCTTCTTTCTCCTCTTCTTTTTTTCTTCTTACTGTTTTTCCTCTTTCTTGTTTTGTTTAATAGTCATGAGGGGAATCATGATTCCCAGAGTTGGGTGCAGGATTTTGTCCATCCAGAGTCTCCGAGGAAAGTTGCCCTTGAAACCAGTCCAATCCAAAGCTCCTAGGCCAATCCACGGAAAACATCCTTTGAGGGAAGCTTTGAAAGGGGTTGCCCTTGAAACCACTCCAAACTCATACAGTCGGTGTCCTTTTGATTGGTTAGTTTGGCTAGAAATCGATGGTTTCACTGGTTCAGATTGGTTTTTATGCCATCCATAAACCGGGAACCCCATCAATTGGGTTCCCTATGCAGGGGATGTGAATCTTTTCGAGGGGAACCTCTTTGTTTCTGTTTTTTTCCTTGGGAAACGAAGAGGACACCATTTTGGCCATGTTGGGGTCCCCTACAAAAAGGAGACAAGAAGATTGGGGCTCCTTCTTTCAAAACGGCTTAACATGGCAACAGCCGAATCCCAGCCGTTTGCTTGGAGTTTTTCTTCTTCTTTTTTCTGAGGATTCGAGGCCCCTTTCTCAGCAAAGCCCTCGCGGGCTTTTGGGCCTGATGGCCTGGCTCGTTCTCGGTGTCTGGTGTTCGGTTTTCGGTTCTTTGAAGCCCCAGGTGCCTTAAGACATCAACTCCTGCACGGGATTCTTTTCGTGATATTGTTGCTTGCAAAGCCGCAAAGACTACTTGCGAACAATGGAAGCCACGACTGGCAACCCACTACATAGGCAGAGGAGCCGCCGTGGATTTTGCTTCATGTCTTTATGTTGGAGCTGTTGGCTTTTCGTGCGGTTTTCCCGGCTTTTCCAATATCTTCGTTTGACCATAATCCCGAGCGTCGATGGGGCCAAGCAGTGGGGCGCTTTTTGAAGATTCCTCATGTTCAAGGGACCCCCTAGAACCCTAAATCCTAAACCCTAAACCCTAGACCCCCTTAAACCCTAAACCCTAAACCCTAGACCCCCTAAAACCCTAAACCCTAAACGCCCTAAACCCTAAACCTTTAGTTTCTCCCAATGAACACTGCCACTCCAAGCGTCTCGAGCCCTCCAGGCGACCACAGAGGGTCCCTTCGATGCAGAGCTGTGCTTCGACCAGTGTGTCATCACCAAGGCATGCGTCTCTGGATGTGTGGAAGGTTTGGAAGGGGAAATGTGGGGGGAAGTTTTCGGAGAGTGGGACACAGCAGGAGCCCCTGCGGAATAAAAAAGGTGCCTTCAAGCAGTTGGAGGGGGGCGGGCCCGTTTTGACATCCATTGACCGAGTGGAATATTGATGTTGCTTGCCCCCCGTTGCAGGAAATTCAAGGGACAGGATTTTGGGGGGCCTTTGATCCGTGAAAAGGTGAATGATATGCCCTCTGAGAGGTGTGGAGGGCTCAAGCCGAGGTTGGTCAGCGGTCCACTCGCCTGGCTCTTTGCACTTCTCGGAAAAAAACTCCCTCGCCATCTTGCCTCCCGCAATTCCTTGTGCTCCCTCGGCCGGGTTTTGTCTATCACATCAACTTGAGCCTCTTGTTTCGGGTAGAATCAACCTGCTAAGATGTCACCATCCTCGCAATTCAGTCGAAGATCCGTCCTTTGACTCTGTTTTTGTCATCGTGTTTGTTTTCGCGAGATTTCCCCCCTTCCCCCCCACCCCCCCAATCACTTATCCTTTGTCAACTCGCATTTTGGTGAACCCTTCGATGCTCCGCATCTGCGCCTGATCCAGTCCCTTCCAAAGGTTTCATGGTTTTCGTGGGATCTTGGCAAGTATAGGCCAACAACCACGCTTGCAGCGTGCAAATCTCCCCGGGGGATTTCTGCCCGCTTTGCATGGCCGCCCTTTTGCGCGCGAGGGCACGCCATGGCGCACTAAGTTGTAGGATTGACTTCTCAACAGAGCCTTTCCGGTCAAAATTCTCCGAGGGTGGTTTTCCGGATAATCCTTTGAAGCCATGCTTGATAGTTTGAAGCAGAGATATGCATCCTTATTACTTGTAGGTCCCAAGCCTATGGACTTTGGGGGAACATGGCTCTAAGGTGTAGGATATCTACACAGTACCCAGGGAACCCAAACCTGGGAGAGGCCCTTTGGACCGAAGAAAAATGTTCGAACTTGGCGGCTCTGCTGCCTGAAGCGGAAAAGCCCAAAGGAGATGCCATGAGAACGACTTAACAAAAGCTTGCGGCCTCAAGCTTCACTGAGGATTCCTTGTGGGCGTGTGAAAAATGGGAGCCATTTCCCATAGGAGGAGGTGCCGGACAAGGACCCCAAGCCGGTGAGGACGCCGGAAGGCGCGGGACAGCGCGGAAAAACGTCCATGCCCCTCCCAACGGTTTTTGTTTTTAGGTGGGTGCAACTTGAGCCTTGGGCCAATTCCAGTTGTTCTTTTTTTTGGTGAGGCATGGGGGACAACCATCAGGAACCCTGTTCCCATCTCCCTTTGAGAGGAGCCCTTCAGGGGTTGAGTCGTTGGCCCTCGGGCCTTTGAAACTCGGAATTCAGGTGCGGCTCTCGGCTCTCTTGAGATCACCTCGTTGGCTTTCCTGTGATGAAACACGGGGAACTGTTGGAGCCCGGTGCAGCGAGGGAGCGAGGGCCAGGTCGATCATTGCTCCGGCAAAAGTTGAGAGGGCAATGCCGTCGGGCAACATTTCGAGCCCCATCCCCAGAAAGGGCGTTTTGACGGGAGACTCCAAAAGTGGGTCTGTCCTTTTTCAAGGGAAACCCCCCATTTGGTGGGCTGTACAGTGAAGCCAAGAGGAGAACAGATGCGCCATTTTGGGAAACCTCCAAGAAGGACGAGCCAAGGAAGGTCGTGCGCCAGCCTGCGCAGACAAAGAACAGATCGCATGTGTCAATATGTCTTGCCATCATAAACAAATCGGTGTTTTTCAACCAATCAAATAGCTAAACTCTTTTCAAGCAAGTATGAACTCCAAGCACTTTAAACGTATCAACTAGCTTAGTATTCCCACTCGTGGTTTTTGAACATGGTTCAGCTTGGCCCAGCTCTTGCTTCCTTCTCGCCTGACCCCGCGAGGGCACTTGTCGGTGGGCACGAAGTTCCACTGCGCCACCGGGGATTGCGCCAAGCCGCGCGGCGCGGATGCGGGCTCCAAGTTCCTCTGCGGCGCGGAGGAGCTGGGTTTTTAGGGGTTTCCGTTTTGGGTTCCCTGCCAAGGTGTGGGGGGTGGGGGGGTGGGGGTCAGAAGGGGGGGGATTGTTGTTGCATGTTCGGAAACGCATGTCAGTATCTTTTGTGACAGGATGATATTGGATGCACGAGACGAGACCAGCGGGCTTTTGGTCATTCCAAAAACCCTTTGCAAGGGGGGGCCAAAGTCAAAGTTCAGGCGCTGATAGCCGTCCTCCCCTTCACTCCCCCCCCCCCCCATCCCCCGACCCCCCCCCCCCCCCCCCGCCTTTTTTCGGGTTCCACGTGAAAATTTTGCAGAGCCAAAGTGGAGCGTCCCCCCCCCCCCTTCCGCGCTTCGGGTTCCACGGCGGAGCGCGCAGGAGGAGTTGCGCTCAGCCGCCACCCTGGTGAAGTTCTCCTTCCAGCCTGGGGAGGAGGACATCTACGACCTGTCTCTGGTGGAAGGCCGCTGGGATCGGGGTACAGAAACTAGGTCCCCAGCTAGGTGCCCCTAGGGCCAACTTTTTTGGTTGGGAGGGTTTCCCTACTAGAATAGACTACAGACAAAAAAGGGCGCCCTTATTCTAACCTCTCAAATCTGGAGGACCTAGGAAATGGTTTCCGTAGACAGCAGACAAATTCAGATGGTTGGAGTAGGTGGTCGGTTGATTGGTTGATTGGTTGTTTGTTTGATGGGTTCATTGCTTGACTTGAACTGTCTGCTTGATTTATTGATTGCTTGTTTTCCCCTCCCCCCCTCCTCCTCCCCCTGCCCCCTCCCCTGCCCCCTCCCCCTGCCCCCCCCCTCCCCCCTGCCCCCGCCCCCCCCTGCCCCCCCCCCCTGCCCCCTCCTGCCCTGCCCCCCTCCCCCTGCCACTCCCCTGCCCCCCCCTGCCCCCTCCCCCTGCCCCCTCCCCCTGCCCCCTCCCCCTGCCCCCTCCCCCTGCCCCCTCCCCCTGCCCTCCCCCTCCCCCTCCCCAATCCCCAATCCCCAATCCCCTCCGAGCACCTTCTCCGGGGCCGCACCCGTCGGAGGCTTCAACGTGAACGTGTCGCTGGCGCCCTCGGCCAAGGCCTGCCGTGCGGCCAGCTGCAGCTTGGACCCCTGGACGCAGTGCCAGTCGCTCGGCTGGCGGCGGGAAGGAAGCGGACCCGTGCCTTGTATTCCTTGGGTGTCCCGTAGACTTGTATTCCTTGGGTGTGCCGCAGAATGGGGGTGACTTATGCATATATATATATATATATGTATGACTGTGGTTGTCAAAACCAATGGGATCCCATTTTGGGGCAGGTGAATTCACCACCCATTTTAGAACCAATTTTAGTGGGGATTGGGATGTTGCCATATATATATATATATATATACACACATCCAGCAAGACAACATATGCGTTATATGGAGCAACTCATCCTCGCCAACATGGGTCTTTCCAACAAAGTAGGACATGCAAGGGGTTAGGTTTCCCGTTGCCTCGCCTTGGAGCACGAACCCAACACTATTTTCGAGGCTCACTGACCACGTCTCTCGGTATTTCAGCCCGCTTGTTCCTAAGCCCATCTTGGCTGTTCAGCCCTTGAAGGATGATCTACATTGCAGTGACTCACCTTGCCATTTGAGGACAGTTTTGTTTCCAGCGAGCCTAGCGCTTGCTGTTTGGCTTTGATACAGGTTAACCCCTACGGTGGACAACAGTATTAAATCCCAAAGTTCTGAGGGCAACTTCCCCATTCTTTCCGGGGATCCTTTCTAGAAAACCTCCGACCCAGGTTGAAAACGACTGGTTATTGAAAAGCACGATGGTTGAAAAGAATGGGGAATCAGCTCCTAGAAAAGTAGGACCCCCCCTCCCCGAAACGCCATTTGACCTTCTTTTTGCGGCTGTTTGAGAGGGATGATTTTTTCAAGCTTGCTTGGCCTGGAACAACAAACTAACTTAATAAGTATCGAAGGCCCCAAAGCTCAAGAAGACCATTCCCGCCATATCTTTTTCGGGCTGCTTTCTCTTTCGAAGTCGCCGAGGTTTTGTTGGTTTTTCTGAGGAAACCACCATGTGGAGGTGGCATTTTTATATTCGCAACCAGATTTCTGAGCCCAAACCAACATGTGGAGGTGGCATGTGTGTGTGTGTGTGTGTGTGTGTGTGTGTGTGTGTGTGTGTGTGTGTGTGTGTGTGTGTGTGTGTGTGTGTGTGTGTGTGTGTGTTTTTCTCTTTTTTTTCTTTAAATATCCGCAACCATATCTTTCCGAGCGGGGAACCAAAAACACCGTTTCGCCGCCAGGACGGAGCTCATGGACTTCAGCCACGAGACCCAGCGCCCGCGCTTCGGGCGGAAAACAAGAAAATAAACCGGGGGTGCAAAGGTAAAATCCAACGGCCCTCATGATTTGTTCTTGGGAACCGGGGTGAGTTTGGGGATAACGCAAAGGTACTCTTGATTGTTGGGAGGATACCGCAAGGGTACTCTTCATTGTTGGGACATCAAACAACAAGCTCAGGGTGGCTTTGTTTTGGGGGGGGGAGGGGGGGGGAAGTATTAACATATCACGGAGTTTGTGACAGCTTGGCTTGAGGGGTTTAGGGAAGTGCGTTTCCCCCCCCCCCCCCCGATTTGTTTCCTTCTTTTTTTCTTTTTCTTTTCTTTTTTTCTTCTTATTTTTATTTTTCTTTTTTTCTTTCGCGTTCGAACAGCACCAGCATGCTTTTCTGTTGGTCGCTATTAAATGGCAAGACATGGCTGGCAATGCGGTTCTGCTGATTGTCGTGCCGTGGTCGTTCTGTCGTTGTGGTTGGGGTTGGTGGTTGTTGTCCTTGTCGTTGTGGTTGTTTTGATTGTCGTGGCAGTGGCAGTAGCAGTGCGTAGTAGTCGTCGGAGGCGTCGTTATCGTAATAGTTTGAGTCGTCGTGATCGTCAAAGTAGAGCAGTAGTAATTAGTAGCAGAAGTAGTCGCAGTAGTTGCAGTAGCTGAAACAGTAGCAGTAGTAGTTACTTAGTAGTTGTTGTCGTCGCTGCTGCTGCTGCTGCTGCTGCTGCTGCTGCTGCTGCTGTTGTTGCGGTTGCTGCTGATAGATGCACGTCGCGCGAAGGAAGCCACAAGGAAGCTGCCATTGGTTTGCTCCTCAGCGTGCCATGGGACTTCTTTTCTGGGGTTGAATTGAGTTCTGCACCCAGTGGGGTTGATATGGGAATGACCGAGCTCTGCACCCCGCTTTGTTGGATAGTTTAAACTGCTCCTTCTGACCAAGTTAGCGTCTCCGTGTGGGACTCATTCTTTGCGCGCATTGGGTTATAGGCCCGTTGTTTCGTGATGCCGAAAACATCCCCAAGGCTTTTTTTTGCTGGGTGAAAGGCAGCAACTTTTTTGGGGAGGGTTCCCCCACTAAAAATAGACCACAGAAAAAGTCGGTACCCTTATTCTAACCTCTCAAATCTGGAGGACCCAGGTGAGGAGTTGGTCCCTCGCAAACCCTGTCGCGGGGTGTGTGGGGGTGTGGGGGTGTGGGGGTGTGGGGGTGTGGGTGTGGGGGTGTGGGGGTGTGGGGGTGTGGGGGTGTGGGGGTGTGGGGGTGTGGGGGTGTGGGGGTGTGGGGGTGTGGGGGTGTGGGGGTGTGGGTGTGTGGGGGTGTGGGGGTGTGGGTGTGGGGGTGTGGGGGTGTGGGGGTGTGGGGGTGTGGGGGTGCGGGTGTGGGGGTGTGGGTTTCTCAGGTTTTGCTGGTCCATCAAGTCAGCGTTGACTTCTAGCAGCGTGCGACACAAGTACTCCTTCATGGAGAAGTGGACCGACCCCAAGGTGAGCGAGCATGCGGGCCTGTGCCTTGACAGATGCACCCCAAAAAATGGGCGTTGGAGCTCTGCCAACGGGCGATCTCCTCCAGTTTCCGGCCATAGAAGTGGATAAAATTACAAGTTATAGCTCGGGTCTTTGCGGAACTGTAGGTACATTGGTTTGATTAGCTGAACTCTGGGATACTACAATAGTATGAATTAATATTTATCTTACGCGATAATTTAAGTGTATATTTAGCACATGTTCATTCATCTATGCATTTATTTATTCATGAATGTATTCATTAATTTATTCAGCTATGTATTCATTTGTTTATGTAGACCATGTGCATGCATACAACCTTTATTACTTTGATTATCAAAGTTCATGTAGAAGTCCAAAGATCACCATGGCATTATAACGGGAATTTGGTTGAAAACACACATTTTGTTCGAACACAGTATTTACATATTGCAAATTTACGGTCCAAATAAATCCACTATCTCATAACTTATCGCAGCTTCTAAGCTTCTTCCTTTTGCAACTTTCACAGCCAGGGGTTACACGATCCCCTTGGGAATCTTTTTCGCCCGGCAATGACGCCTTTGCCCCCAGCTCCCTATGCGGCCGTGCTGGGGCTTTCCTGTAGAATCTCATCTTTTGATAGGCTCATATACATACTCACATAGAATATAACATAGACTATATATATATATACACACATGATGGCTGTGTACATTTTAAGACAGAACCTTTTTATTGAAGTCTTTATTGGAACGTGTGTATATATATATATATATGACCATGTCCACACACAATATCAGCATACTAACCCTTTTTATGTGTGTATATCCCATGAATCCCCAGGGTGGCTTGGGAGTGGAGAGCACCATCTTAGATGCTTATTCCTCAGGTTCCATGGCACCGTTTCGCTCGTTTCTTTTAGGTGCAAGGCGGCAGACGGCTCGGAGCACTACTGCCACGACGTGCTCACCTGCAGCGATGGCTGCGATCGCTGCCGGAGCCAGGCGGCGAGTCTTGGGCGGCGGGAAGCTACCACCCAGTTTCTTAATGGGCCTTTTTTTCGGGTGGGAAGGATGCCGATTTTCTTTTTGGCGCCAACCGTTTTGGGGTAAGGGAAAGCACGGAGGGGTTGTTTGGCGCCAACCGTTTTTGGGGTAAGGGAAAGCACGGAGGGGTCCTTGCGATTTTCAAGAAAATCAATGGGATTGAGATTGAGTTGCGCTTTCCCTATGCCTGCCGTTTGGAGGGCATGCGAATTGGTTCATGGCACGAAGTGTCCAGGTGGGTGTGGGTCAAAATCGAACCAGCAGGAATTGGACCGCAGGTTTTAGTCCATGTTTCCATTTGCTAAGGTTCCATTTTGGCGGTTACCCTATTTTTGGACCCACAGCCAGTGGGATATGAATCAAACCCCAGTTTGTTATTCCCCTTCAAAAGTGGTTTCCATGTACCAGGGCAAGCCATTTTGGGACCCTATTTTTGACCTCCACAGCCAGCTGTCCAGGTGCACATGGACAGCAGCGGCGGCTTGTGCTGCTCGCCCAACACCACCTACACGGAAGCGGAGTGGCCCGCAGGGCCGCCGTATGCGCACATGTGCAACGTGACGCCCCTCGGCGATTCCTGCAAGAGGGACCAAATGGGTTTGTGTGAAAGGAGGCCACTAAGACTTGTGGTTTTAAAGGAGGACCACCTGGGAGGCGGTTTAAAGAGGGGACTGCTGCAAATGGGCAAAGGCGGGGCGATCACACGTCAAGTTCGCATGGGGCCTTTGCAGCTGGTTTCTTGGGGGAGAGGAGGAAAAAGGCACCCATGGTGGCTTTCCTTTTGGTTTCCCAGTCAGCCTTCCCGCTCGGAAAACGGATCCCTTGGACCAAGGAGCTGGCCAAAGTCGCCTCTGGACAAGGCCAGGGCGTTGGTTTGCACTTCTTCTTTGTTCTCCAGGGGGCGGTGTTTCCAAGAGCCCCCCAAGAAAGCCCTGGGGTTTTTGGAGCGCGTTGAGGTAGCAAGTTTTTTTTTGGTTTGCATATATATGTATATATATATATATGTATAAAGCATGTGGGCATTCGAATGGTTGGAATTGGGAGGGTCTTTTGGACCAACACAACGAAGCTACAAGACTGGTAGTCAACCAACATGGTTTCATGAGCTCGTGTTTGTCTTGGCTCAAGGCTAAACTAAACTACACGGTTTAAGGAGCATTGAACAACTAGGCTCAAGCGCTAAACGCAACAACGCGTGCAACCGGCGTTTCAGCTCGCGAAGCGCCCAGAGAGGATGCAACCGACAGCATGTTTGTCACTGCACACCCGCAGAGAGCCTCACCCGTCTAGCTGCTTGGGAAGACATGGCAGTAGAGAACTCCATGCTCCGACTGATTGATGCCACGAACATGTTGGTTTTGGCACCGCCGCTTCTACAACGTGATTGAATTGAGCCGTGGTTCTTGAAACAAGGTGGGGACGTGTCGCAGGAACGAAGACATGTCGAAACCATCTAAGATTGAACAATATGCTTTAATCACGTTTCCTCCAATTATGAAAGCTGACAGGAAGCTGTAACAAAATCAAACCACCCCAAGGGATTGGGGTATATGTGCATACGCATATTATATGTACACACATTGCCCCGTTTATGGATTTGTTTATTTACGCCATTTTTCGGGCTTTGTTTCGTACACCAACACATTTCCCCTATGAATTCACCGGTAAAGAGGTGAGCCACAATCAAAACCCGCGCAGATGAAGGTTAGTAAGGGACAATCCCGGCCATAAATAGTTGCGGCCGCCTTCTTATTTCTTTACATGGTTCTGGGTCCACCATTTTAACTCTTTTTCTTTCTTCCTTTTTTTTGTGGGGGGGGGGGGTTGTTTTCTCGTATACCAAACAGCCTTCCCCCTAAAAACCCCTCCAGCCAAAAGTTTGGGCGGGGCCGGTCCTCAGACGTGCGGCGCGCTTTTGCGCCGCCGGTGGCCAGGCCTCCTACGTGGAGAACTTCCGCCGGGCGTGCCCCGAGGCCTCGGCGTGGCCCTTGGACCGGGGCCTTCTCTGCGCCCGCGGCAACGAGGCGCGGGGCGCGGAGTGAAGCCGACCGCGGGGGAGGGCGTTTGGATCCAAGGCGCGTGGGTTGTTAGGGGGGCCCCTCAAAGAACCGGAACCTCTTGCGACTTTTTGTTTGGTTCCACCAAACAGAAGCGATTGGCTCCCGAATAAGCCTTAGTCCCTATTGGCCCCTATTGCGATTGGGGGGCTTCTATTGAAAGGCCCTTAGCAACCATAGGAAAGAAGGTCCGCCCCGAACGGAGATTTGCTGTTTTGGGTAATTTGTCACGTTGGTGCTTTGGATTGGTGGTTTGGATTTCGACTTGAAGTTTTGGTGCTTGTAGGGGTATATGGGAACTCCTTAACCACCAAGCCAGCAATCCAAACCAATTGGAGGGGGAAGCTGGAGCCCTTGAGCATTGCTCTTCGTTTCATGAGCCTGTCAAGTGGGCCTGGCTGTTGCAGGCGGCACGTGTTGGTCTGTTTGGTCTGCTCGGTTTGCGCGACCGCGCGAGATGGGAGGAGGATTCCTCAGCAACTCGGGGGCGCAACCCCGTGAGCCCACCTTGTGGGTTGCTAGGGCCATTTTGCCGTGAGCCCTGGGGCAATCCCTGGAGGGAAGCAACAGCTCAACCGTATCGGACAGAAAGGGGACATTTCCATCATCAAGCACTGCCCAAGCATATCCCGGGTTTTTTCAATTCGGCTACAGGAACCAAGTGAATCGTTCGGAAATCGTCCAGGCCTTGTCGTTTTACCATGTGAGTAACAATCCCTTCGCACATGGGCACCCCATGCTACATAAGCTGTGCCCATCGGGCTCCCGGGTTTGGACGACCGCTTCCAAATCCTCGGAGGCGGACTATGAGGTGGTCTTCTGCCCCGAGGCGTCGACGTGGGGGGAAAAGCGAAGGTCCCCGCGCCGGGGCGCTGTGCGGTTGCGAGCTTTGGATCTTGAATGCCCGGGGTTGTCTGCGTCTCTTTGTCGGGATGGGGAACACCTCCTGTTCACAAATTGGGCCAAGCGCCGTGTGTGTGTGTGTGTTTTTAATGTGTCAGCCTGTTCATTGGCACCTCTCCAAACTGCTGGTGTGCAAACTGTTGGTGTCATCGTATTGCTTCCTTTTCGAGAGAAACATTGGGGCTTTCCCCGTACCGGACATATTTTCAAAGCCCTGAAAACCTCTAAGAAGGTTCAGGAACCTTTCCTGAGGTCCAGAGCTGTTGTGCTGATGATGTGTGCAGCTTTGATCGAGCAAATAAAAGGATATGCAGAAATAGAGTGGAAGGGCTTGCTGTGAAGTGCCCCATTTTGCAAGCGGCACACCCAGAGCTTCAAGAATGCCATGTTTGCGGGCTAAGTTGTTCTGGGTTGCACGCGCTCCCCGCATCGCATGTTTTGTTTATTCTTTTTCTTCTTCTTTCTTGTCTTCTTTTTTTTCTTCTTTTTCTTCTTCTTCTTTTTTCTTTCTGAAGTTAGAATCAGTCGATCAACCGAATTTCGCGGGCCAACTTTCTGATGGGTTTCGACAATCTTTTGCTATCCGTCCGCACGAGCTGGACCCCTTCTGGCACCAGCACAGGGACTCCAGTACCTGGCACGTTCCTGCAGACAGGGGGGGAGTTACCGGGGAAGCATTAAGATCCCCAGAAAAACTGCGCTCCAGGTGAAGACAGCTGCGCTCTTTCCCTAGGCTGTGCCGTCTGGCCGAGCTGCGAGGGGTTCCCCGACTCCTCGCACAATTTTCTGCGGGGGAAGCGCGGGGCGCGGCAAATGTTCCGGCTGCCCGGGGTCGGGCAAGTCGGATCAAATCGCGCCCTAACAAAACCGCGTCTTCCCCCCCAAATCCCCAATCTCGCTGGTTCGCAGCAGGGAATGAGGGAATGACCCCTATAAACCATCCCCTATAGTTTCCTTTCAGGGAATCCCTAGTTTCACTCCCAACACCTGGAAGGAAGGTCATTCCCTACCTATCGCACCAGCAAGTAGAATTTGGCCCCAAGAGTGGGCCAGCTGCACCCAAGATCAACCCGAATACACGCAACTTGTTGCGTCCTTGGTGGTTTTCTGGCTCAAATTCACGGGTTCCCCCAAAGTCAGACGACTGACTCAACGGGGCTGCCCCGTTTCCCGGCCGCTCGCGAGCGTGGGTGCTGAAAAGTGCAGCTTTTGTCCGCTCCGGGCCCTGGCCGTTAAGGTGCCTGACCTGCACATTGGGCAGCCAGACAAAAAGCTGTTGGGCGGAGTGCGAAGCTGGTCGTGCGCTTGAATAGTGGAGGCCCTTTTGTGGGATTGTGCAGGAGAACCACCGCGAAAATAGGCACTTGAAGGGAAGGGGTTCCTTCTCACAAACGCCGAGAGCTTCTGTCAGCAGTCTTTCCCAGCAATGAGTCGAACATGTCACCGACAATCTGCCTCATTTGAGGGTGTATGGGGCACCCAAACATACCCCTTTTATGCCCTTGTATACCACTTACAAGCCGTTCTGTACATGCCCAGATGCGCGTGTATATATGCATGTATAGATACACATGCAACCTCTCCTCCCCATTCTAGTTCAAGTAAAAAAGCAAAATTAAAAACATAACATACGCACACACACATATATATATATATATACATATATATATACATATATATATATATATATGGTCACCCCCCCCATGAACTACCTCTGAACTACCTTGCCTGGAAAATCATAAGAAAAGACTGTAATTTACGGTGTTTTGATGTTTTTATGCTGGTTACAGCCATAAATGATCGAATGATTTTTGACGCCTCGAGTTGATGATTTTCGTCTTGGCTATGTATCTGGTTTGACACAAAACACTGTAAATTACAGTGTTTTCTGTAGATGGTACCTAACACACCTTGTGAAAACTCCTGCCATACCTAGGTTTTGTGAGAATTTCACTGTTTTGTGGATTTACAGCAACATTCAATAGTTTGTCTACAGTTTTATACTATGTTTCAGCTGAACTCATAGAAGCCCAAAAAACCCCGAGAAAACCAAACATCCCAAAATCCAAAATTCTGAGACCTATGTTTGGTTTGGGCTCATTTTTTTTTGTTTTTTTTGGTTTTCATTTTTTTCCTTGGTTTCTGTTTTTTTTTTGATTTTTGACAAAAACAACAAACAACACCCAGGACATTTTTTTTTCATGTCATGGCCTTAAAAATCCCAAAAACACCAACGTTTTTTGTTTTCTGGATAACATACCTCGTAAAAGCCAAAAACACCTTGGGTTTTTTTGGACTTTTAAGGCCATGACATGAAAAAACAAAAAATCCCTGGGTTCTTTTTGGGTTTTTTGTCAAAATTCAAAAAAAAACCAAGGAAAACCAAGAACACATTAGGACACCCAAAAAACCAAAAAAAAATAAGCCCACACCAAGCATAGGTCTCATAATTTTGGATTTTTGTATTTTTGGTGTTCTCGATTTTTTTGTTGTTTCTGTGTTTTCATATAAGTTGCATTGTTATATTTCTGAATAATTCTATTTCAGATGATTTCTTGGAAGAGCTACATTCAATAGTTTGTCTACAGTTTTTTTTTTTAATACTATGTTTCAGCTGAACTCATAGAAGCCCAAAAAACCTCGAGAAAACAAAAATCCAAAAATCCCAAAATCCAAAATTCTGAGACCTATGTTTGGTTTGGGCTCATTGTTTAGTTTTTAGTTTTCCCATTTGTTTCTATATTTTATTTTTTTTTTATTAGTTTTTTGGTTTTCCTTGGTGTTTTTTTTGATTTTTGTCAAAAAAACAAACAACACCCAGGACATTTTTTTTTTCATGTCATGGCCTTAAACATCCCAAAACATCTCAAGTTTTTTTGTTTTCTGGATAACATACCTCGTAAAAACCAAAAACACCTTGGGTTTTTTTGGACTTTTAAGGCCATGACATGAAAAAACAAAAAATCCCTGGGTTCTTTTTGGGTTTTTTGTCAACAATCCAAAACAACAACAAGGAACACCAAAAAGAGACAATAAACCATTGGGAGAACAAGAAAAACAAAAATGAGCCCAAACCAAACATAGGTCTCAGAATTTGGGATTTTTTGTTTTCTCGAGTTATTTTTTTTTCGTTTCGGTGTTTTTATATAAGTTGCATTTGTTATATTTCTGATGAATTCTATTTCAGATGATTTCTTGGAAGAGCTAGGCGCATGCATAGTCAGCATATGCTTGCAGAGCATCAGTGCGGCGCACAGCTTCTTTTTCATCAGAACTGCGCCTCTCTGCAAAACTTCCATGCTGGCTACATGCATGCACCCAGCTCCGTGCCTTGCTACTTCTTGTTCATCAGCTCTTTCAGCATGAGGCCAGTCTCCTTCCATTGATCCTGGTCCTTGTGCCAGTAGGGCCACTGGGCGGCGCGGATCTTGGTTGCCAGCTTGGTGCAGATGTATAATTTCATTGTGATGCATTCTCACAGAAGCAGGCTTTTTTTGCTTTGCTTTGAGCAGATCTGTGCAGGTTTTTCAGGAAATTGCCTTAGTAGGTTGCTTTTTCACCCAAAAAGTAGTTCATGGGGGTGTGTGAGCATATATGTATATATATATATATACACGATATACATATATACATATATATATATATATTTATGTGCATAGATAATGCGTACAAAGGAATATGGTGCACACCAACATCAATCCAGAATCCTGGGTCAGGACCGCCCTGGACGAGCTCTTCGGGCCGCTGCGCCGGGTCTTCGCGGGCGCCAAGTTCAACGCCTTCCTGCAGCAGGCGGCGCTGCGCTTCGGGCTGTTGCCGGTCGCGTGTTGTGGCTGGCCGGTGGCGGCTGGCTCGGCTGGTCGGCTTGGGGTGGGGGGGCTGCTGGTTACTCCAAGTCAGGCAACAAGGAAGACTTTTCCGGCTTCAGGCCAAGGCAGCATCCTTGCACCTGCCAAAGCTTGACAGGGTTTCCGAGTCAGTTCCGAATACAGGGTTCTCCAACCATGGCGATGGTTTCAATGGAAGCCGACAGTAGACTGATCAACTTTTGATTTGGGGAAGTCCGCTGAATCAAGGGGGTTGGCACTTCCTATGGTGAATGGTGTTAGGAGTTGGCATCATACTTTTGCCACGGTGTTGGATGGGATGTTCCAGGCATGGTGGTGTTTACAACGAGCGATTTATCCCGTGACTGATTTCGTCCCTTAGTGGGGGAGTCCTGATGTCAGGTTTGTGAAGACGGTCTCTAAAGAATAGAAGCGGAAAGAAAGGCAAACCAACAAGGAGACTTTTGGAGGTTGGTCCTGACGAATTGAAAGATGTTGAATGTCTGGCTTCGGGAGCCTTAAGGAGCTTAGTCTGATGAACCCCGCTTTCCCGTTCGGAGGCACGCTGTGTGTTGGTCCCTCAGAAGACACCCGCAGTTCTTTTGGAGCTCTGATCCCGAATGGGCCTACCCCCGAATGGCCCTAACGCTGAGATTGCCCCCCAGAAACGGCACGTGTGACACTCCTTGATCATGAGTGGATGGTTGTCATTTTGCGATGCTCGTATGCTGTGACAGACTGCTCCAAGTATCTGAGCCGGGAAAGGAGGTTGAGGGTGACGAGATCGGCGCCAGATTTTCTCAGCTCGATCTGGCGGGAAGCGATTTCCGGGCGATCAGATCTCGCTCTTGCCAAGTCCACACCGGCATAGGTGTCCTTTTTGGTTGTTTCGGTACACAAATAGATGGCCCTGGTTTACCTGGTGGTTTAATCATCTACCAGGGAAGCCCATGTATTTCCCTTAAAGGGACACCTATGCAGAAGAGGCTCCTGTTTATCTCAGAGCCTGCCAGCCATTAGCGGTCCCAAGTTCGAGCTTTTCCACACGGCCATCTGACGGGACCTTGTTTGCAGTAGGATCAGAAGGAAAGTCTCAAAAGCAGTTTGGAAGGCAGTGAGGCATTGAGAGACGGGGTGGACTTTTGTCTTTTTCATTGTTGTGAATCATCCCGCTTGCCTTGTTCCGAAGCTGGTCATGTTATTGATGGCCACAGGTGGCCACGGTTTCAACCTCTTGATTTGCTGGCAAGTGGGATGTGACACTCGCGCACACACACACACACACTCACGCGCACAACAAAGCTCTTGTCCCTTTGTTGGACCAAGGCTGCCTGGGCACGAAATCCTTTGGGGGACGGCCGGCTTCCCCCAGAGAAGGGTTCTGGTTCTTCTTTTGGCTCCTAGTTTCCCCTTTTACGGCACATGTTTCAGTAGAGCAAGAGGCAAGCAATGGTTTTCGTGGCCGGCGATCCGAAGAAGCATAGTGCACCGGCCGTTTTGACACTGGTTTGAGTGGTCAGGTCATGGAGACCTTGCCGGACAGGTACACCTTGAGGCGAATCGATTCGCCGACGGCTCGGAAGGAAACACCATTTGTTTAACGTAAATTGGTGATCATGGTTCAACACCAATGGTACCATTTTGGGATAGGTGCACCATCCATTGTAGTCTATTTTAGTGGGGATTGGGATGTTCACTGGGGGTGCGGGGTTTGACCCATGGCCTGGTGACTTTTGAATGACCAGCAAGCTAAGTGGCTGTTTTGGGAAGCTAAACCGGGGTCCCGTTTGTCGAAGGTCGACCGATTGTTTTGTCAGGAAAGGAGAGTCTTGTTTAGGAGAATGCCGTTGCCATTCCGATGGAGAGTGGATTCCTAGCTTTTGTCAGTTCGGTGTGTCAAAGCAAGTTAAGCAGACCCTCCTAGACGGCTGGCGTCTGTGTTGGCGTCTTTCGAGAATTGAGACTTGAGAGATTCCAGAACCAAGTTTGGGGGTGGGTTCGATGAATACATGGTGGGGTTCTTCATGATTTCTTGCATAGGGTTGGCTGGGGAAAAGGATCCACTTGGCCGGCCGCCAGACCCATCCGGTCAGGCGGCGCTGAAAGGAGCGATTCTTGGGCCTAGTACGCAAATCCACTCTTGAGCCGGCGTTCCTTTTCTTGGGCGTATGTTGGGAGCCCGCTGAAAAAGAGGGGCTCCTCTCTAGAAACCTTTCGGCAGCTGCCCGTGGAACCTAGGTCAAAGCCTTGTCAAATTCTTTGTGGATTTGGGGGAGCTGTCTGGAACAGACTCTTGAAAAATACACCAACCACTTGTGGGGGTCCATATTCTGTTGGGACATTTTCACAAGAAAGCCCGAAAAAACAAAACTTCAGAGATAAATGTAGCTGTCGGCCACGCTATGCCCTTTGCAGAACACACCCTTGGCCAATTCCTACTTCCCCAAAAAAACATCATGCGGCTGGCAAATTTCACACACCTCCAACAACTGCTCCTACCCACCCCCCGCAAAACACCTCTAGTCTTGATCTATCTGGGTGTGGGTCAAAAATAGGTATCCAAAATGGAACCCTGGCAAATGGAAGCAAGGACTATAATTCTGCTTTCCAATTCCTGGTGGTTAAGTTTATGGGCCCATACCCATCTGAGTCGTCCCCAAGGTGGTGTTTGTGTTTGGGGTCTGTGATCGACTCGTCCCTCCAGCTCTTCCTTCGAAGGGACCTGCGGCTGTCGCGGGGCCTGGCGTGCGAGGCCCCAGGGGCCCGCGCAGGCCGACCTGACGCCTTCACTGCCATCCACTGGGGCCCACCGGAAGTCGCCTTGGGAGATGGTCCTCCAAGCGCTTTTTTTTTCAGACAGAAGGATCCTTCTCCGCGAAATTTTGTCGGGCTTGGCCTCCGGTGTGAATTCAACTCAGCACTCGCCATCCGAGTTGGGGAAATGGGTTGGGTGACGATTCTTCTGCATGGTTGTTGTTGGGAACCATTTTACATTTTTGCTTATTGTGGCTTAGTGGTTGAAATCCCCCTACTTAACTTCTAAAATTTATTTTTTTGCTCCCCTTCCAACGTCAGCCAAGTCTGCCCGTGGCCGTGTCTCAAACGCGAGCCGCCGTCGCCAGAGCCGCCAGAGCCGCCAGAGCCGCCGGATCCGCCGCGCGCGCCGAGGGTTGCCATGGGCCGGTGCCTCGACTCCGGCGACACGCGCCGTGGCGCAAGAGACGCGTGCAGTCGGCCCGAAAAGCTGCTCCCTCAGGCCCCCTCTTGGAATGAAAGCAATTTGTTGGATCCGCGGGGTTCCTTGTTTTCATGATGAATGCATGTGGTGGGGGGAACCGGTTT